>WBNO01013634.1:0-41657 GCA_013400575.1 Peucedramus taeniatus
TATTTTAAAATATTTTGGTACAGCAACTGAAAGTGCATCTTGAAAGGATGCAAGCATGCTGGACATGGCTGTGAGGGAGAGTGTCAGTATTTTAATGTTACATGTTACTTTGTAATTGGGAATAGCATTACTCATGGCAGTCCAGAATCAGAATTCCAGTAACTGGGAAACAAAGTTGAAGATGTAACTGGGCTCATTCAGTGCTTATTTTCCACTCAGCTGTCAGTTTATCTGAACAGTTGAAATATATATTGTTAACCTTTTTTCAGTGAGAAATAGACACACAAGTTGTCATATCCTGTTACTTTTGGAGGTACTTCATTTTCACACAGGTTAAAGGCTCAAATTATCTCAATTTATTACCCATTGTGCCTTTACTTTTTTTCTTGGTTTTTTTTCCTTTCACTAAATGTTACTTTTGGCCTTTTAGCTATTTGTCTATTTTTTTAATGTTGACACTTTGTCCTTAATAAGGTCAATGAAATGTTTTGCCTTTTTTCTGATTGTTTATCACAAAATAACTTACACAAAATATTGTGTCCGAAATACACTTTATTTGACATAGTGGAAATGTCTGATTTCCTCATGACAATGAGCCTACTACAAAATTTATTATTTTACCCTGTGTTTCTATAGGCAATTTAGGCTGTAAAGGACAAAGTCCCCCTCCCTTAATGGGACTGAGGTTCATTTTGAGTTAGAATAACTTGTAAAAACAAGAGGAATAACACTGCTGGTTCATTCTAGTCATCTTCCTCACAAACAGAAAATTGGAATTATTAATAAACAGAAAGTGACATTTTTCTTTTTCTTCAACTGTTTCCAAAGAGTAACAAAGAGAAAGATCCTTCTTCAGTCTCCGTGGTTAATCCTCTTTGTTGTTCCAAGTGTTGTTTCTCTTCTGTTACCCTACAGCAGCTATCTCTGTGGTGGAACTGTGATCTTTCCTGTGCTCTTCAGAAAATTCACTGTCATTTTACCTTTTACTATGAATGTGAAAAGTTTGTGAATTGTTATACTAATGGATGTCAGAATTTAGAAGCGTATATTGGAAAGTTGTGTTTGAGCACCCTGAAAGTGGTTTGTTGGAAGTCAGTTGTTTGTGAGTTCATACTGGGCTTGATATTTTCAATCACTGAATGTTTTCCTTGACACTGGGGCACCTATCATGCCCAGCCTTCTCAGGGTACAGAGCAGGAGAAAATGGATTATGCCCTGAACAATAAAAGGCGAGTCATTCGACTGGTGCTGCAGTGGGCCGCTTTATATGGAGATTTACTGCAAGAAGATGAAGCAGCAATGGCCTTTTTGGAGGTATAAAGGGATCATTGTATCACTGAAATGAAAGAGATCATTTCAAAGTACAAAGTTTATTTCAGTTTATGATGTTTTCTCAGATTTGGCTGCAGATAGTAAAGGCACCACAACAGTGTTTGACCCATTGCCAGCCTCTGGACCTCTGAAAATAGTGTTGCATATCCCTTTCAAAGCCCTGCATGGGTAGCTTGGGTTGTAGCAGTAGCTGAATTTGCCTTTTCTAGTATTTTCTTGTGAATGGTTCAGAGGCTCTACGGGTTGAACTGGAGTGCTGTTTATGCCTGTCTGAGGTGTGCCAGGAAGGAGCTGGAGGGCTGCCACTCTACAGAACCAAAAGTTCTTTCCATTTGAATGAAAGCTGTACTGCAGCTGCTGGAACTTAAGATTTGACTTCAGAACTCTTGTAAATTCTTTGTGGTAGCTGCCATATCCTTGGATTTCTAAGATTAGAATGCACTGCCAATGTCATGTTAAATGATCGGGATTGCCATTCTTATTGTATAAGGTGTTTATGGAACAGAATCCCATATGTTACTGGCTGATGAAAGTTCTTGTCCTAAAGAGCTTAAAACTGAATGTAAGATTTAGCAGAGGGGAATAGAGAGGGGCTTTAAGAGTGGTAGACACCCCACAAACCCCCATGGGAAAGCTTTTCAAGCTTTGAGATGACATAGTCTTTCATTAGTCCAGAAGTTAAAGAATAATTACTAGTTGCAAGCACAGAGATCCTTCTTTGGAGTTTTATGTAGATATAACAGGAAGAGGTTTGAGGAGGGTTTAAAAGCGGGTGATACTGTACTGGATTAGAGTAGCTGAGAGTCAGTGACTCAGGAGCAAATCAAGCACTAAAGACTACAACAGCAATGAATAAAAAAACCTATCACACTAGATTATTTGTGGATTTTTTAAGTCCTTATCCTTGACAATGTGAAAATGCAGGTTTTACACAAGCAGCCAGTGGTTACAGAGTGAGCTAAGGAGCCTCATCAGGCTTCCCTTCTGCATGTATAACTCTTGCTTTAAATCAGCTGGAGATAAATAAGTAGAAGTAACAGAGGGTTGGGCCCAGCATGTGTTCCTCTATGCAGATTATCATTCTTTATAATCATTAAGCTATCAGATGTCATCTCATAATCCTCTCTCCTGAGTACTGCTCATTTACCCCTATAGTTATTTAAAGACTATTCTGCATCATTTACAGGAATTTTATGTATCTGTATCAGATGATACTAGAATGATTTCAGCACTAAAGGAGCAACTTCCAGAGCTAGAGAAAATTGTAAAGCAAATGTAAGCATAGCTTTTGCTTCTTTCCTTCCCCTGCCCTTTCCCTTTTTCTCAGTAAATTGATGAAGATTTATTGGTTATAGCTATTAAAAAGCCATTTTGTGAATGACACTCAGTTATACAAAATTGAAAGTTTGCATGCAGGCTTATTTGAATTAATGTCTATGGCCCTCTTTTCCATATCATTCTTGCAAACACCATACCCTCACAGAGAGATTGACAGAAGCTTATTTCATGCTTACATGAACTTTGTATAATATCTTTTCTGCCTTGGTCATAGATTAACTGCGGTATCATCTAGTCTTTTCATATATAAATAAGATTATATTGATATGCTAGTTTGACAAGTGGTCCATGTTCTATAGGTGAATTTATACACAAAATACATTTATACATTCTATGCTTTACCTTTTTATAGTTCTGAAGAACCTAAAGCACCACAAAAGAAGGTAAGAAAATTTATTTGTTCATTTTCTCATGTAAAATCTTAAGCACAGCAAATTCATAAGCATCTTCTCTTTAGTAATCATGGATATATTAAAAAAACGCATTGAGAGATAGCTTTTAACATTGTCAAATTTTGCGTTGCTATTCTTTTTCTTGCCATTGATAAGAGATGTATTCATCTTATCTTATGAACATGTAGTTCATGTGTACCACACATTTATTTTTGCATTAATGTGAATCTCGATGATTCATTTTCAGCACAAAGTTCTTCTGCAGCTGTTCAACACAAGTGATGACAGAGCGCAGAAACGCCAGCCTATCAGGGGCAGTGATGAAAGTGAGTTTCTTCTCTGCTGAGTTTTCTTGAGCCACTGACATCTATATAAATTTGTGTGTCTCAAATAAAGGTCTAAAAGTAAATGGAAGTACCTACCTAGAATTTTGAAGCCTGGCTTGAAGCAAACTCTCTTTGTTTTTGTTAGCCCACTAATCTCTGTTGTTGATTTGAGGTGCTCCTGGTCTTTTTGCCTTAGTTTCCTGTGCTATCAAACACTGCTTCCTCAGAGGAAGATGTAAAAATCTTTAAAATAAGGAATGAACAAATCAGGGAAGAGCCAATAAGACCCTGTACTGCAGGTAATGGGAGTGCAATGAAGAGTGGAAGCTGAAGGTCATGTTTGAGCCTCTGTCTCCCCTATATAGTTTGAGCTAATATGTACAGCTGTTCCTTTGCAAGGTCGGAGTGGAGCACATAATCATGCCGTGGACCATGGATCTAGAATCTGAGAATCTAGGCATACAGCCTAAAAACCAAAATCTACTGCTTTGCCCTACTGCTGTTGTTTGATTCTCTGAAGAGATTAAGGTAAAATTTACAGCAGTGTATCAGAATGTCATTTTCAGATTACTGATAAGGTACTCTTACGGGTTGCGTTCTGGAACTTCATCACCTGAAACAGCTGTTTCTTCAACATGTTTGATATTAAAGGATAGCTCTTGCTAATGAACATCAGTAAAAACAAGGTAACAAAATTCAAGGTCATGTAGCTGAGAAAGCTGGTGGCATAAATCAGACCATTAGAAGAACCATGTTAAAAGCTGGAACTAACTATATATGAACAGCAGACATCCTGCCAGTCATGGAGCTTCTGTTTTCCATAGCAGGGTTTCTAGGCCTACAAAGAGGGAAACAGTTCCTTCTGCCAGGGAAATACTACCTCTTGTGTCTGTCCAGACAGGCAGTAACTGCTCTTTTCATATGGCTGCACCGTTCTCATTCATAGGACAGGCACTGTCCTGAACACTGAAAATCCAAAACTCTGGGAAATCAGAGATTTCTGTACTAGAAATTGTAGAGCATCTGAGGAATGGAAGAAACAATAAATCACTATGTAGTGATTTATTGTTTCTTTGTTTCATTTTGTGAGGAGTAGTTACTGAAGTGAAAGTAATTTGTATGGTAAATGGGTGTTTTTTACACATGGAATAAACTGTGCAATGTTTTTTTTCTTTAGTTCTGTTTAAGGTGTACTGCATAGACCAAACCTACACCACTATCCGTGTGCCAGTGTCCTCTTCTGTGAAGGAAGTGATCAGTGCAGTAGCAGACAAGCTGGGCTCTGGAGAAGGCCTCATCATAGTAAAGATGAGTTCAGGAGGAGGTACTGTACTTACATCATCTTAAACACTCCTCAGTTACGGTGAAGCAGAATTTTTGGAGGGATTGAAAGACCAGCTCAGTCAAGGTTTTATAACCATGTGCATATTCAGCTCTCACACAAGTCTCAGTAACATCAGGAAACCCTGCAGTGCCAACATTCTGGCAGTGGTCACTAGCATTTTGGCTGCCCTGTCCGTGCAAACCACTGAAGAGCAACTTAGTGCCAAATGCACAGACCTGGTGTTTGCAGAGGGTCAGGGATCAGGCCCCCTCTAGGCTCTGGAAATGTGAGAGTCACTGGAGGTGATTCTCCAGAGGGTGAGTTCTGCTGGAGAATTGGTGTTGCTCAAATGCTTTGGTTGAGTATGACTGTGTGGAGACACACAGAGGTAATGAGAGCTGTGATGGAAGGCATTTTTGCCAACAGTGGTGCCTGCCAAAAATGGCTCACTTCCTGAGAACTGACACCAGGCAGCTTTACTTTTTGCAGTTGAAGCAATTTTTTGTCAGATTTGCTGACCACCAACATCTGCCGGAAGAGACTGTTTTGTAAGTTACTTCATTATCTTTTCTTTACCTGTGATGTGATGCTCTTTTAGAAATGTTGGAATGCATTTCCATCACCTCCTTGAGCAGTTACTGCCTTCCAGAGCAATTTCTATTAAGAATACAGCTCAGCAATGAATGAATGGACTCCCTAATTAGGCTTAATTTTTGCAGGTAGTTTCTAGTGATAGCAGCACGGGCTTCTTGACCTGTCTGTACAGTTTGGGACTGGGATTCTGGTTCTGTAGGAGACTGGTTTGGGCTGAACTTACCACATTTCTTCAGTAAAGAGGATCTTGCTGTCTTCTATTCTGTATCCTGGACACTGGGTTACTGGGCAAAATTTCTTCCCAGAAGGGTGATTTGTGCAGCTGGTAGATCAATCCTGCTGTAAATTGTAATAAATAATAATTTGTTTCATTTTTACAGAAAAGGTTGTGCTGAAGCCTCACGATGTGTCAGTGTTCACCACTCTCAGCGTTAATGGGCGGCTGTTTGCCTGCCCGCGGGATCAGTTCGATTCTTTGGTATGTATGTGTACAGTGCTCAGGAACCTCAGGGCTTTGGCTCATTTGAACACCTGGCCCTTTTTGCATTATCCACATTTCAGATAAAAACTGGTGGAAACATTCACAACAAAGGATGAGCCCTGAAAATAAAACAAGCTAATGTTCTAATTCCCCAAAGTAGACCAGAAATCCATCCGTCTGATCCACATAACAGAACTTGATCCCAGTACTCTCTCTGTCACACTGAGCATTTAGGAAGAGCTGAGTATTGTCACCAAGACATGCAGTAATTATTCATTACACAATTATCTCCTCAAAGTCATAGAGATGTATTTTCTAAGATAAGTGTTATCAATTAAAGCATTCTGGAGATTTGATTCCAGCAGTAAATTCCTTAATTTTTTTTTTTATTTCTCATCCCCACAAAATACTGTGTCAAAATCTGAGATAATTCTAAGTAGAATCACAGAAAATATTCCTGGTAGAAAGTCTGGTTTTTTCTTAGGTAGAATTGCTCATAAGTACTTACAGTTTATACAGTCATTCTAGCGATCTCCATGTGGTCTGCTTTTATAGAGTTTGATTTGACTGTACTTTTTGTTCCTTTTATTTCATTAAAAACAAATGTCATTGCCAAGTCATGTCAGCATGAACTCTATTACTCCTAGCCTTGTTTCAGCCTCCTGTATGCTTTTAACAAGCCACTTAGTATGTATGCCTGATTTCTTTTATGGATATGGTAAAATCTGTGCTTTGCTGCTGCTTTCAATTTAGTAACCAGGGAATGCACATCCAGCATATGTAGTTCCATGCAGAGATACCTCTTGTTCAGCTTATTAAATTCTGGTGTTCCCTTAAGGTTAATTAATCCTGCCAAGTAGATACCCTCATGGGGCATGCTACTGTAAAGCAGGGGTGTTGCATCAGTAAAACTGTGCTGGATACTTATTTATGGCTCTGCATTGTCTATGTACACATAGCTTTCACAGCAAATTGTCTTGGCTTTCTGTGCCTTTTGCCTGTGCTATTTACCATGCATCAAGTACTCAAAGTGCTGCAGGGAGCTCTAAGATACAGGGCTGCAATGTGCTACTTTTCATCCACTAGACTGAATTCAGTAAGAATTACAGAAGTACATTCAGCACCTTAAAAATGGTCCTCAGCACTGCATAGCAAATTACAACCCCTTATCAGCTGCATTTTTTCAAAGAGGTATAAGCAAACGAAAAATGTTACAGCCTTAGCTACCTCCCAGTTTAATCCTTTCACATTCCAGTTTCTGGCTGCTTCCTGTTCGTGAACATTTATCCATTTGGCAATTTATTGCATTTGGCAATTCCCATGTGAAAATTGTTCTGGGTAGATGAATTTTCAGATATGCTGTGAGTTTGCATCTAAGTGCTTCTTTCCTAGCCTTGGAAAATATGTGTTTGTTATGGTAACAGCTATGTTGTGTTCATCTCCAAATGATGGAAAAAAGACGTCTTTCTATCTGTAGGCAGTTCTCTTTCCACAGATTTCCACAAGTTAGAATTTTCTACACAAAGCTGCTGTACTTTTATTTCATATGTTGTCATAAACTAAAGAAATTTTGCTTTTGTGCAAATCCCAGTTCAAAGCAATCTGCAGTTTTTTGTAGTATTAATGTCTGCTCTGGATTTTTTAGAGAATACTCTTCTGCTATTTTTTTTTAAATTATAGATGAAGCTTTTAAGGTGATAATGTTCATGATTTAGTTAAGTGATTTTTAGTTAGTTTGTATGATGATGATAATTGAAAGGAAAGTTTTCCCTAGAGTACAAAGAATTCATACAGGCAAGAATTCATATAGCAGTAAAACTCCTATACACTATGTGTTAATGAGAAAGTGATTTGATGTATTAATCCAGTCAGACTTATTTCTGTTGCTAGTATATTACTCTTATATAAAATAGGATTCATTTAGTAGGCTCATTTCTTATATTGCAGCATCTAAATATGGTCTGTTAATCTGGCAGACTGTAGTGAGTTTGTCCTGGGAAAGCAGCCTGTCCGTGCTCCATCATTACGTGTGTAACAAAGGCGGAGAGGAGCTGGAAACTCGTGTGTGAGCTCTGCCGCCCTCTCCTGGGAGCAGCACCCGAGTCCCGCGCGGTCACGGCCGGCTCTGCGGGTGTTTCACCCTCCAGTTCCCGTGGGGCTTGCTTGGCAGTATTTTAGCAGCGCTGGTTCAAACAGTTCACCCTAATATGTACAACAGACTACTTCAATTCTGACTTGATCTCAAGCCATGATTTAAATCTCTGTTTAATACTTCACCTGTGTGCCAAATCATAGATCACGTCTCATTTATTGGGTGGCATGGAAGTGTCCTTCAGAAATGTTTTGTACTTGGTTCTTTCTCATAAGATGTGTTTATATCCTTTTAATCGGCCTAGCCAGGAATTTGCAATCGCAAATTGTGCATCAAATTTGTGTACTGTCAAAGAGAAAGTATGAGGTTTATTTTATGAGTGAGCAGAAGATCTTGCAATTGCTGCAGATTTCTGAAACACGCTAGATGTAACAATTCTCATCATTAGAATCAGGGACATATAAAAGTATTTGGCTTGTCCTTGGTGGCCTAGTTATTTGTGTATTGAAAAAGGAACCATGTAAGTTTTTTGGAAAGACCTATGCTCCTAAACAAACGCACATGCTTTAGTTAGCACAACAAATTTTAGAACAATGTTAAAAATAACACACTGAGAACAGTCTAGTTTATTTTCTTACAATGTCTCTGAAGAGCTCTCAGAATGTTCCTGACTATCCTGTGCATACTGGATACCGGTTTGGCACAAGGCTTCTCATTTCCTAAAACCCGCCTGTGTTTAAAAGCAAATTTCAATTTTATTGCAGTTTCAGTTTTACTATTAGAAACATGATTAGGAAAGTGGTCACACTGGGGAAAAAAAAAGTTAGTAATATTATTGAATGAAAGCACCAATCATATGATTTAGCATGTCTAAAATATTTTTATAATATTTTCCTGTTTGTAGGCACCATTGCCAGAACAAGAAGGACCATCTACTGGTACAGTAGGAACATTTGAACTGATGAGTTCCAAAGACTTAGCACATCAGATGACAATTTACGACTGGGAGCTCTTCAACTGTGTGCATGAGGTATGAGGATCTATCTATTCAGCAGGTTAGAATCTATTAAAAAGTGTTTAACTGTACATTGTAGGTTTGTGCATTATTTCCAAAACCTTCTCTAAGCTTGATTTTCAAAAATTCTACAATAAAGCCACCTACAAGTTTTGAAAGTATAAGACATTCTTAATTTTACAGGAAAATAGAAAAATAAAGTTAGACTTCTTCTGGACATGTGCTGCTTGTTGAGTTACTTTTGTTTGCTGTAAGGTATTAAGCTGTTTATATATAATCTGTAGTTATGCTTTTACTATGCCTCAGCTATTGTATACTGGATTTGTAACCTGAATCCTTGTCATCTGTGCAGCTATAAATGTAAACTAAACTGCAGAGTAAGTTTCAGGCTAGATACTTACCTGGTCAGTTTTAGTCTCTTTCCTTGAGGAAACGCAACTTGAAAAAGAATTCAAAACTGTTTTCTCTTTCCTAGCTGGAATTGATCTATCACACTTTTGGAAGGCACAATTTTAAAAAGACCACGGCAAATCTGGACTTGTTTTTAAGAAGATTCAATGAAATTCAGTTCTGGGTGGTCACCGAGATTTGTCTTTGCTCTCAACTCAGCAAGCGTGTTCAGCTGTTAAAGAAATACATTAAGATAGCAGCCCAGTAAGTATACAATCATATGGGAGCTGGAAGTGAGGTTCAGTATAGTCAATGTGTTTTATTTTCTTTTTTCAGACAGCCACACAGAATAGAGGTTAAAACATTCTATATTTGGTAATTCTGTCCATTTTCTTATAGGGCTGTATAGAACCTTTTTAATACATATTCTTCTTTCTCGTGCTACTCTCCATTGCTCCTTGATCTGTGATCCCTTAGGGCCATGTTTACACATCAAATTTGTGAGAAAATATATTTCAGTTCATTCGGAGAATCCTTCATTTACCCTTCCATACATTAGCAAATATTAGTATGTAGAATTAGTAAATATTAACAAAATTGAGCCTAATTTCCCTGAGAACAGAAATGTTTCTGGTTCTGCTCAGAACTGTTCTCAGAATTGCCCTGAGTGGGAAAACCAAGAGGGAAGAGTAAAGAGATGTAGCATGGAGATGATGACACTCATGTTACTTTCATTCTGTTTGGGATTTGTAGCAAGTTTGCTGATGATACAAAGTGTAGGGTCCTGCACCTGGGGAAGAGTAACCCCAAGTAGCAGCACAGGTTGAGGGCTGACCTACTAAGGAGTAGCTCTGCAGAGAGGGACTGGAACTGTTGGTAAATGACAAGGAGACCATGAGCTGGCAGTGGGCCCAGGAGGGCCAATGGGATCTTGGGTGCATCGGGAAGAGTGTGGCCAGCAAGTCAAGGGAGGTGTTCTTCCCCCTCTTCAACCCTGGTGAGGCCACATCTGGAATACTGAGCCCAGTTCTGAGCTCCTCAGCACAAGAGAGATAAGGAGCTACTAGAGAGGGTCCAGTGGAGGCCACAGAGATTATATAGGGTGTGAAGCATCTCTCATAGGAGGAGAGCCTGCAAGAGCGAGACCTCTTTAATCTAGAGAAAAGTAGACTGAGAGGAGATCTCATCCCTACATTCAAATATCTTGAACGGTGGTGCCAAGAGAATAGTTCCAGACCCTTTTCAGTGGTGCCCAGTGACAGGATGAGGAACAAGGGCCTTAAACTAAAACACAATGACTTTCACCTCAGCATGAGGAATAACTTTGTGTTGAGGGTGGCAGAGCACTAGAACAGGGTGCCCAGGGAGTTCATGGAGTCTCCCTATCCATAGAGACATTCAAAACCTGCTTGGACACATTCCTGTGTCAGCTGGTCCAGGTGACCATGCCTTGGCAGGGACTGGATGATCTCCAGAGGTCCCCTCCAACCCTAACGATTCTGTGATTTTTTTTCTAATACTTTTAAAATGCAACATATGAATGTCCTCTTTTGTTACTAACTGCTGGGTCTGAGGTTGGATAGCAGACATTATTTCTGTCTTCCTTTATTCCTATCCAAATTTAAACTGTTTGGAATCTTCATGCCAGAGATGTCAGCCTTGACTCCCTGAAGTCAAGAGCAGAGCAGTGACTGACTTCAGAGGGAGCAGGGGTATATCCATGCTCTGCATAGGTGCAGATTTTTATTATTGCTACACTCTTCCTCCCTTTCCAGCTCATGGTGTATTTGAATGCATTTACTGATGTGTGAAAAACAGTTTGCTGAGGTTTGTAGTGTTTGTCTACAGCTCTGGGCATTGTAGCTAGAAGCCTTTAGGCAGTTCTACCAAGAGATGTTGTTACTTGCAGTTAAACCAAGGTTTTAACTTTTTTACATTATTACTTGGAGTTATGTAAAGGAAGAGATTACTATTGCTGCTGTGATGCTGCCCTCCTCCCAGTTAGTAATTGCACATAGCTGAAGTCTTGTTCACATCAAAACTGGGGATCAGTGTGGCTCCTTCCTTGCAGAGCAGGACACCCTGCTCTGCAAGTACCAGCTTCCTTCTGGCAGCTACTTTGGGCCCTGCAGTTGGATTACAGTTGGTCAAAGCTGAAGATTTTAAAAATCTGGTGGTGGGCATGCAGGATCAGTTTTATATTTAGAGCAGAGGACAGAATTTACCTCTCTAGTTTCTAAAAATACACGCACCGCATATTCCATTATCTCACTGCACAGCACAGGAGTGGGAAGCAGCTGCTGGCCTGGTAGGCTGTGCCCAGGAGAGGGCAGTGGCACCCGCACAAACATCGGGGTCTTTCCTAATCTCAGGCATGAAATGAGAAAATGTTGAAATGTGGTCATTAAGATACAATAGTAATTTCCATAAACACTTGAAATCAAGTATCCTAAAAATTACAGTTAAATCTCCCCTTAATAAACTGCCCTAGCCTGTGAGTTCGTCGGAGTCATGGGTTTAATCTTGTGCTATTTACAACAGCCTGACAACCTCCTGTTTACTTCCATGTTTCTGGTATCATTACAATGCTAAAAATAAATAGCTAAAAGCTGTCTGCTCTGCTGGGTCCTCTTTGTCTCCTAAAAGCAGAGAAATCCAAAGCACAAGATTTTCCTCTGTACAAACCAAGAGGGCAGGTTTAATTCCAGCTGCTGGAAAGGCACTGGGAAGTTTTGCCAGGCTGCTGCCCTCTGTGCAGTGCTGCCATGGTAACAGCTGCTACACATGCACTAAAACAAACACAAAGTGCACCGAAGTTAGAGAGGAGACAAAACCCAGACCTTGAAGCAATATCTTTGAGGAAGTTTTGCCTGTGAAGATCCTTGAGACCTAATGAGAACTTTACCCTACCTAGAAGTACTAGACTCATTAGAAAAGTGTTCAGGGAGAACAGCTCACTGCTGCACTATTAATCTTAGGCATGACTGGTGGTAACGAGATGCCTTGCACGTACTCATTTTCAAAGATAACTGCTACTGAGAAGCTTTTTTCAGTTCTGTGGCTCGAGGTGCAGATATCATTGCAGAAGGCACATCATTTTGTGTCTGCCACCCCATGCACCCTTGATGTGTGCTCCCAGTCTGTGCAGGCAAGCGCAAGGCCAAGTGCTGGCTCCAAGTGCTGTGCACATGTGCTTTCAGTTCCAGGAGCCAGTGTCGCTTTAGCATCTGCTGGAAAAGGATGTAGAGGTTACCAGGTTCATCTCTTTTCTCCAGCTATTGTAGGACTAAACTTTCAAACAAAGGGGAGAAGTGAACTATATTTCCAACAGTGAGTTCTTCCCATATTAATTGTATAAGAAAGTCCTTCTGGGATATGCTTGCACGTACTCTTATGGATATCTGCAAATGCAGTCTGTGTGTATTTCCTCTTTGCGGATATATCCACAGGCCATTTAGAAGCCTTCTTGTGTATCAGTGTACTCAGGCACTTTGGCTCAGTTTTTGAAAATCATTCTTTCTGTACATGTGCATATGTTATAAGCCCAAGGAGCCTGTGAGAAATTTCTGAAATGTGTGTTTATAGAGAAGATGCCAAGACGAATATGCTTGTGTAAGTATGAAGACACTTTAACCACATACACGTTTGTTTTGGAGACCAGAGTATGTGTGTGTGTGTGTTTGCTATTCATCTGAAGAAGAAGTTTTTTCTGGTACAGTCCATTCTAAGAGGCAGAGGGTCACCTGATCTGAGGTGGTGCATTGTGGTGCTTTAGAGGATCCACTTTTTGACATTTTACATGGAGTTTATATACAGTAGAGCCATGCAGCATTGTTTCTAGTGCCTTACAGGGGTTCTTTATCTGGAACCGAGCTATTTATAGTAGTCCCTGTAGAATTTACAGAATATCTGGGATAGAACATAATGTATCTATATGGATTTTAACTGGGACTTTGTCAAATTGTATTCCTTAACCGGGTATTTGGCAAAACATTTCCTTTTTAATATGAAGATAGATTCAAATTAAATATTGCAGATACAGTTGTAGCTGCCTACTTTGTTTGAGCACTAGTGCTGTGTGTTACTAAATGTTTTACCCTTCCATAATTTATTCCTAATCCTGTCATGGGCTGTGGACAGATATCCCTTTATGGATTTACTTGTGCCTAGGGAAGAGGTTATCACTGACAGCCTATCCTGTCTGCTTTTCATCTTTATCTCCCCTCAGATCCACTAATGAGGCTCTTCCTGACCTGGACTAGTAGATTAAGTTGGTGTAGCTTTTGCATTTCAGTTTATCTGTTCTACCCTTGCTTACTGTCGCTAATCTGATGTGGGAGAATTTGTATAAACAGCTCTTCCAGAAGATCTGAGAGGGCAGCAATCTCCCAACAGACAAACCAGCATATGGGAGAGAGAATTTATTCACATGCTCAGTGTTCACACAGTGCAGACACAAGTGAGGCCAAGATCTCAAGGACTCACTCAATACATCGAAGTCTGGTAAAATGGAGATACAGAAAGAATAGAATGGTGGGGATGATGGATGATGAAGAATAGGATGATGTGGCAATTATGGAGTCAGACAGTAGGATGAGATGATTGTACTAATTTTGTCTGAAGCCAAGGATACCTCAGAGGAGCTAAGAGCTTCAATGATGAATTAAAAAGATGAAAATCATAGGTTGAATCTTGTTAAAGTTTTCTTGGCAAATAACAGAATCATAGAATAGTTTGGGTTGGAAAGGACTGTAAAGATCATTGAGTTCCAACCCCCTTGCCATGGGCAGGAACACCTTCTACTAGACCAGGTCGCTTAAAGCCCCATCCAACCTGGTCTTGATCCATTCCAGGAAAGGGACATCCACAACTTCTCTGGGCAGGCTGCTCAGTGTCTCACCACATCATTGTAAAACATTTCTTTCATATATCTAAACCTATTCTCTTTCAGTTTAAAGCCATTCTCCCTTGTCCTGTCCCTCCATGCCCTTGTCATAAGCTTTCTTGTAGGCCCCTTTAAGTACTGGAAGGTGCTCTAAGGTCTCCCTTGGAGCTTTCTCCAGCCTGAACAATGCCAGCTCTCTCATCCTGTCTTCATAGCAGAGGTGCTCCAGTTCTCTGATCATCTTTGTGGCCCTCCTTTGCACTCACTCTAGCAGATCCATGTCCTTCATATGTTGGAGTCCCAGAGCTGGACACAGCTCTGCAGGTGGGGCCTCAGAAGAACAGAAGGGGAGAGCCACCTCCCTTGGCCTGCTGGCCATGATGCTTCTGATGCAGCCCAGGACATGGTTGGCTTTTGGGGCTGCAAGCACATATCATCAGCTCATGTTAGATTCTTGTCCACCAGCACCCCCAAGTACTTCTCCCTGGGGCTTTTCTTACTCCATTCTTCACCCAGCCTGTGTTTGTGCTTGGGACTGCTCCAATTCAGGTGCAGGACTTTACACTTGGCCTTGTTGAATTTCATGAGGGTCACACAGTCCCACCTCTCAAGCCTGTCAAAGTCCCTCTGGATGGCATCCCTTCTATCCAGCATGTCAACTGCACCACACAGCTTGGTGTCATCAGCAAACCTGCTCAGGGTACACTCGATGCCACTGTCTGTGACACTGACAGAGATGTTAAATCCCAACAGTCTCAATACCAACCCCTAAGGAAAGCCACTCACAGCTGAAGAAACAGAGACTGAGGTGCTGAAATTGGATGTTGGTACATCAGTTGAGAAAAACGAGATTCTTTGCAAAAACCCAGTGAGATGCAGTTTTGTGAGGTTATTTTGATAGGCTTTGTTCTGTCTCTTCCCTTCCTATTGAGTCAGTGAGCCACTGATGCAGACCCAGTTGAGCAGTTGTGTTGACTATGCCCATCAGATTGTATCTACTCCTTCATATGACATTTTGGATCTTCCATAGCACTCAATTACATGTTCCAGTTTTTCCTGACTGATAGCAAAATCCTTCTTTGCGTTAGAGATGGAGTGTGACCTGGAGCTCCTTTTGCCCGGGACCTCTTTAATGATGCTGGTAACAAATGGCTGTTCTTCTACTGGAACATAGTAGAAGTCCCAGAATCTAGAAATAATAGAAATCCTATACTGCAGAAGAAGACACTGGCATGGAGCATCTCTAGACAGCTGGTCTTCTGCCTTTAAAAAGACTCAGGGGCCCTGTAAACTGCAATGAAGATTGCCTAAGGAGAGCTTCAAGTGTTCATTGGCTGTTCAGGAGCTGTCAGCAAGTTCTGCAGCAAATGAAGTTATAAACAGTTGTTTACACTGTTTCTGGTATCCCTTGAGGCTGAATTGAATCCAGTTTCAGGACTGTGTTTCTGGGTGGAGAATTGCTTCAAAGACTAGAAGTCCTTGCAGAAGCTGGCACCCAGTGAAGTAGAAGAAGGGAGGTTACTTTAGGAGGGAAGGGAAAGAAGCCTCCAGAGTGTGCTGAAGTGCTTACACATTGGTGAAGAGGTGTCTGCAGGCATTCTGGCCAGGACTGCCTAAATTCAGTCACTTCTAAGATAGATGCCTGGTTTCAGCTCTCTTAAGGCTGTCATAAGTACTGCTCTGACTGATATATACAACTTAAACCCTGGCCCTTTGTGTTTCAGCTGTAAAGAATACAAAAATCTGAATTCCTTTTTCGCTATTATTATGGGACTGAGTAACGTTGCTGTGAGCCGTCTCTCATTAACGTGGGAGGTAAGTCTGCTAAAATCCTATTCCAGGAAGCTTGATGGGGACTTGTGCTGCAAAAACATGAATTGGGACTTTATTATTGAGAAAGCTAGATCTACTAATTCAGCTCGTGACCATAAGCCTTAGCTAAGGCTGACAGTATTTATTAGTAAGACAGTATAGTACACCCATGGACATGCTGAATCACAGGAGTTAACAAGTGTGACAACAGCAGCTCCTGTTGCTGAGCTAAACTGCCCAACAGGATGAGCGAGCTAGCCAGCTAACCTCTTAGATCAGCCCATCCTCTGTGTGCCTTCACTTTACTGGTGGTTTGGTCAGATCTCCATTGATAATACTCTTAAATTCATCCTCTGTTTATACATATTAGTTTCTGATCTCCACAGGGACTCTGTTGCCCTGTTAAAATATGGGTTTGTCCTAACCAGTTCTGGTTTTCTCTCTGACATGCATTTGAATGCTTACTGGCAATTTGGTCTTCATTCTCAGAGCTTCCACCTTTTTCTGTGGCTCTTTTGTATGAGTGCATAAAAAGGGTGCAGTGTCCAGCACAGTGTAACCACTGAGAACATACTGGTTATCAAAAGCAGTACTGAGAACATACTGGTTATCAAAAGCAGTACAGATTTAAATGTGCATGCATTTTTGTTCATTAGAAATTCAAAATAATTAGCATGACTGAGGTTATTGATGCAACTGAGAGCAAAATTTGAACACCTTTAAAAATGTGCTCTCACACAAGAGATCAGATTAATATGTCTGAGAGTTCACCAGTCCTGTCTTCAAATGTGTATCATATAAAATCAGTGCTACAGGCAAAGCTTTTCAGTTTCTCAAAATAATGACCCTTTATTTGTGGCTACTGAGAGGAGTTGGGAGAGGTGAGACAATATAGGACTAGAGAAGAAGGAATTGAATGTGTATACGACGTACAGCAATCTGAAATGGGCACCAGGTCTGAGCTGGTGGGGGGGCACAGATCATTTGTACATGTGGAGGATTAACTTGAGATCATGGAAATGTTATCACACTCTGGTTCTGTAGAGCAGTTGGTTTAACAAGAGAATTTCTGCAATTTGATTTTTTGCCAGATATATACAGAAAATACTTAAAGACAAACATACCAAGACCTGATTTTTTTCTATATTATCATGCATTTACATTAGTTGCATGCAGAAATTAGATATTTGCAGGTGCAAATGTCCAATTATACCACTTACTTCACAAATACCTAATCTGCATGCATATGCAAACTAGGCACACAGTTGTTGACACACATCATTAAAAATTAGGCCCTTGCTGTGGCACAGTGTAAATAGCTTGCTAGGGTACACACTCCAAATGTAGAAAGTATTGCAAAAAATCATTTCTGCACTATAAAGTCTCTATTAATTTTTAATGTTATCCACTGCTAATAGTAGTCTGAAAAATTCAGCAAATGCAGAGAAATTTCTTGTTAAAAATAACTGACATGTTCTGATTGTACATAAAAAATTACAGTGATGTCTGAAACCAATTTATAGCATATCTTAGAGTCTTTAGAGTAAAGTTGTTTAATCTGTGTAACACTATGCATGGGGGGGAAAGAAAGTATTTAGTAAAGCCCATCTCATCTCAATCATTGCATGATCAACTGACCATTATTTATTTATGTAGGTATTGTGGACTGAAAAAATATTCATTAATTTATACCCCAGAAATCTTCTGGTGAGCATGTAAATAATTTTACTAATAAATGCAGCAGCATGAGCAAAAAAACTTCCTGGCAATTCCCAGGCCTGGATATGAATGTTTGCAAGGGCAGTTCATCATAGGTATGAATAATTAAGCTGATCTGCCCCTACACAAGCTGTGTGTAAATTATATTTTCAGATAGGCTATAATCAGGGATGTCCTGAAAGCATCCACATGAATTTCCACTTACATTCTGAATTCAGTGATTACTATGTGAGCCAAACAAAAATCTGAATCTAAACATCCCAAAGAACTAAATTCAAGTCGGGGTTTAAATCAGGATCCAGGTTTCATGGCTGGTCCCATCTCTATTTTTAATCTGGTTGCTAGGAAACATGTTGTATTTTAGATTAGCACATTGTTAGAAATATCTGGCAAAAAAAGAGCACTTTCCTGACTTAGGGCGTTGTAGAAGGAACTAGCATTTACAGTAAAATTACTGCACTGATCGAATTTAATTAAGGTTTGCTATTTTTGTTTTTATTAACAGAAACTCCCAAGCAAGTTCAAGAAGATCTATGCAGAGTTTGAAAGCTTAATGGTGAATAGCAATAGATCCCTTATTCTATGCACAATCTCAGATAATTCAGTTTCTGATTTGAATTCCTTGATTCAGAACATTTTATGTGTCCTTGTTTGACTTTAAGAAGTTTATGATCCCATTTTAGAGCTGCTAAAACAAGTATGTATGACTAATAAATTATACTCTTAGGAACCTGCTCTGAGAGAACTTATGTACCACTCAAAGTTAATCTGGGAACTCAGAAAAGCTTTATCACATGTTTTCCAATAGTACATATGGGAAATTCTATTTTTCAACCTGATTTTTCCAGGCAATACATTTTAGTGCTACAGCATATGCAAAACTGGATCGACAGCTGTAAGGAGGGAGGAAAAAATATGTGGTTTCTTTTATGAAGAATGATTTTGTAATCATATCTAACCTAGCTATTTGGCATGAAAAAATGTTTGTGTTTAGTGGCTGCATTCTCATTATGTAACCAGTCCAGAAGAATGATAAAAGGTGTTTGAATTTGCAGATGCACTTTTAAAGTCACAGGAAAAATAATGTTTTTAATAAATGCCATGACATCTAAATTAATGCATATAGCGTCTTGATACATATAATAATACATATTAGTAATTACTTGATTTCTCTTTTTTTGTAAGGATCCATCAAGAAACCATAGGGCCTACAGACTAACTGTAGCTAAATTGGACCCTCCAATAATTCCTTTCATGCCACTGCTTATAAAAGGTAAGCTTGGATGTTACCAGAATTATTAACTTGAAAGCTATTTTTCAAATATCTGAAGGGTAAGAGTAGCAGCAAGAAAAAGCAAAAATCAATCTCAGTGTGAGGTATGATCTTTTTCCATTATGAAAAGCATGACACAGAGACAAGAAAAACTGTTTTTGTACATCTGAATATCATACCTCAATTTAATTTATCTTAGAAAAACTGCAAATTAAAACCTAAATGTTTTACTTTTACTGCTGCTACAATTTTTGTAAGGGTAGATAAAGCATTCTGCTGTTTTGTATTGTCATGATTCAGAAATGGTCTTTTATGTGTCTTTTATTTCTATACAGACATGACGTTTACTCATGAGGGAAACAAGACATTCACTGACAATCTAGTAAACTTCGAAAAAATGGTATGTATGACATATTTGAAAGAAAACTTAAAAATACCTCCCTATTCACCTCTTCAAGAGTGAACTTCTCGACAGTGACTTTCAGGGCTAGAGAAAATGAAGGCAGGACCAAGACCTGGCAAAAATAGCCTGCATTGTACACAGAGCCTGGGGCCTCTGGTTTTCTGGAAAACCTCACAGAGGTGGAGAATAAACTGCCCACTGAGCCATGCACAGCCAAAATGTTTCCTAGGAGAGGGAGCATCAGGGACAGGAAGCAGAGTTGTTGGAGACACTTTTTAACAGTTTGGGACCAACCTGAGATTTTAACTGCTGTTCCATCAAACAGGCCAGAACTGCCTCAGGCTGGGACAGTACTGCATTGCTCCTTGGAGAATAAAAAAAGCATTGAAAAGAACTTGTACAACATATATTTCCTTCTTTCCCTTCACAAATGAAAAGAGGTGTCTGTGGCTTGATTGCTTTCGTACTGGAAAGGAGAATCAGTGATAAAAGGCTAGAGTATGCTCAAATTTGATATAAGTCCTGCACCTAAGCTGTTATCATTTCGAACACCATTGTCACAAACTGCAGGCAGACAACTTTCCATTGCAGAAGTCTCAACTGAAACTTGAGTTTCTCAGCAGTGAGAAGAAATTTTCTTGGTTGCTAAGGTCAGGTTCCTCATTAATGTGGTTAATGACACTTGTATCTGAGAACCTGCATTAGCCAAACCCAGCTATGGCATCTGCATAGGAAAACCAAACCTTATTGCTCTGGCAGTCAATAGTAGAATCACAGAATCACTAAGGTTGGAAAAGACCTCCAAGATCCCTGAATCCAACTCTTAGCCAAGCACCACTGGGTTCCCCTGTAAAGCTTGCCCCAGAGTGCCGCATCCAAGTGCTCTTTGAACACTTCCAGGCATGGTGATTCTACCACTTTCCTGGGCAGCCTATTCCAATGCCTGACCACTCTTGAAGAAATTTTTTCTCACATCTAATCTAAACCTCCCCTAGCACAACTTGAGGTTGTTTCCTCTCAGCCATTCAGCAGCCATGCTAGAGCGTATTTCCTCTGGCACCTACATGTGCTTGTTCTTAGTAGTACAGTAATCAGAACCACTCCATTCCACTGGAGTTACATAACTCCAGTTATTTCCACTGCACTGTGGAGGCGTTTGTCTGACCCTCTGAGCACTGATAACTACAGAGGGGAAAAAAGGAGAACTTTTAGCTCTCTAAAAAACTTCACAGAAAAGTGATCATCACTCTGAGTGAATTCTCTTAGATTTTAATCTGTAGCTCCAGGACAGCCTCTGTCTTTTACTAAGATGAGACATTTTCTAAGTAAATGGCAGTGCTAATGCCTGAGTAAGGGCCTGACCTCACTTTGCAATAATGGCATTCTGTAATTTCATATGCAGACTGTGTTGCCATCTCCTTCCAAAGGCCTTGAGCCTTCTACCAGCAGAAAAGGACTTTTTTCTGCACTGCCTGTTGTAATTAGGTATAGATATTACAGTATAGATAGTAAATACTTTGGGGAACACAAAGGGATCTCAGACTTGGTTGGAATACTTCCAGACCAGAATGGATGGCAGCTCCATTGCTATAGCCATGGTTCTGTGGCTGGCTCCAGCATCTCCACCTCACTTGGCCTGTTTACACCTCCTGAGCCAGAAGAGCCAGTACATCCACTGGCCTCAGAGCTCCGTGCTTCAAGCTCTTTATGCCTCATTTTGTGTGAAAGCCATTACAGGAGGGAGGAGCTCTCTGAAAGCACTTCCCATAGACAGAAGTTCAACACAAGCTAGTCATTTAAGAATAGTTCTGCATCACTCTGTACCACATTTTGGCACTCTCAAGGCCAAGAGTGAATTTTATAGCAGCTTAAACTGATCTATATCTAAGTTGCTGCAGGTCTGCCCTCTTTACCCTAGTCTGCTCATTGTCTTATCTTCAAAAGAATGTTACCCCCAGAAAAAGAGTTTACTACTACCAACCCAAAAGTTTTAAATAATATTTTACACTGCAAGAATGTAGTACCAGTAATTTGAGTTTTGATCATTTTCTTTAGGAGAGCAATGTGAAGATCAGTTAGTACATTTTTTATGCTGCATATTTTTTATGGAATCAGTATTATGTCTCATGTTCCTCAACTCACCAGAAAGGGAAACATTCTCCTTTTTTAGTATTCTAAGCCTTTTTTTGGTTGGTACTCTACCTAAAAGCTCACTCTGCTTTTTCTTCAGGCCTTACTGCAAGTATATATTTTATATTTTTATTGTTCTTCACTAGCTCTTCTGCATGCTTCTATGGTGCTTTTACTGCCTTTCTCAACCCATAGCTGTTCAGAGCAACCTGTATTCAAATTCCACCCACATAATTCATTCAAATCCTACTGTGGACCTGGCAGTTTTTAGCTTTTTGCATGTGTCATCAGGTCAAGCAAAGAAGAAAAGCCTACTGTTAAACCTCAGTCGCTGCCGCCTACTTGCGTTAAGCTTAAAACTGTCATATCCACACATAATTGCCAGATATTAAACTGTGAAGACAAGACCACTCAGCCAGATAACTCTCAGATAAATTCTCCTCTCTTTTAAATAAATATAACCCCAAAGTGTTTTTGTGATGTTACTCTGCCATTTTCAGGAGAAAAGTAGAAACCAGATTTTCTCACAGGAATCATGTCCTGCCATTTGTTGTTTCTGTCTGTTTGTTTTGCTGCATGTTCTGTCATAAGCAGATGGAAATTCCTTAGAGTATTGCTGGGAGCCACTCTTACTGATGTTTCTGAAACATCTTGGTTCTTTGGAAGATTGTTTCCTTTTATGTTTGCTGAAGTTTATGAATAAAAATATCTGGGTAGTTGCCACTGGTGGTGCCACTTGCCAGCGGAGGAGGTGGGTCCCTCCGACTCCCATGTAAGCACAGTGATGAAACTGAGAACAGCCTCTGGCATCGCGTCTGCATTCTCACCACAGAGCTCTGATCCCGACAGCTGATGTGCTGCTGACAACTTTATTCCTGTAACTGGCAGCCAAAAGTAGAAGTTTGATCTAGTGGCATCTCTTCAGCTGAAACAGCTTCCTTTAAATCTTTTCTGTTTTGTGATGTTTCTGTTATTATTTATATTAAATGATGCATCTTAAAACATGCAGGAACTGTCAGGCGGTGTCTGAGCCAGGAGCTCCCTGAGTGCCAGAAACAGCAAGGCCTGGTTTCCTAAACATTTGTGTTTCATGGCTGCTTGAGCTCTGCTCAGATCTCTCCTCGTGGCTGGGGCATGTGTTGTTTCTTCATGGCTGGGGAATTCTGTGTGAATAGGCTTTTGTCATAACATAGGAACTTGCACTACAGCCTTTTTCCTGAAGGAGACAGGAGGGCACTTACACAATCTTTCTGTTGTCCACAGCCATCTGTTTTCACAGAAAATTGGTAGGAGCTTTCTTGTGTTTGAAAACTCTGGGTTCTTTTTCAAATTGAACAAAATTATCTAGAGAAGAAGGGAAAAACAGACAGATGGTGTTGAGCCACATTAGCCTAGTCTTTTTTAGCAGCTCAAGCTAACAAAGAAAAAGACTGAGTCAATATTTTTCCTGCTACACTCTCCTATATATTGATCTTTTCAGTGGTGGAGTGACAGAACTGTGGTATTGGCAGTAGTAAGGGGACATCAGTCTGCAGAGCGTTGCTGAGCTTTACCTGCTGCTGCCTTTGTGACTGCCTGCTCTTTCTTCCCCTTCCCATCTCCTGATCCCCACAGATGCCTTATCTGGAGGAGGCTGTGAAGAGTGGGAGGACAGGGACACCTAGCCAGGGAAGAGAGTAACCATGTGTGGCAAAGCCACAGCTATGGGTAAAGAGGGAAGTTTGTAAACAGACCCATTTGGTTTGTACAAGATGTGGGTAAACAGTACTGAACATGTCATAAATAGGTATGCTCTTTGTATTTGCACTGTATTTGTGCTCTTTACTCATGCCATTGCATGAAGCCTTAAATTCCAGCCTGGAAAATGTTATTTATGCATTTGTCAATAAGTAGACAAAATTATTAAATTACTGGTCTTTGTAGTGTAAATCTTTTTTAAAAAGCTTTGTCTTCAATAGCAAACAAGACATGGTTTAAGAGAAGTATTGAATGACTTTCACTTATCTCACTGCAAGAAGCTGATGGGGAGAGGTTGCAAGCTGTTTCCACCATGGTGTTGCTCAGATGCACATTCTAGTTTGGCATATATGACATGACACCAAACCACCTACATCTCTTCTCCCCTGGTGACTTGACAGTACATGTTAGTTGTAAATGTGCCTTCAGAAGACTCATCTATGTAATAACTGAAGATGTATTTGTTACAGAGGAACAGAACTTTTAAAGCTTTTTAAATACTGTAGTTTTAGTTTGGAAGGTGGGGAAGATTTTGAGAGCTGCAAGTATGTGAAAGATGGCAGAAGGCTGCAAACACAATTAGTGATCTAGAATGACCCTCTTCTCTAGTGAAGGCAAGCACCCAAATAGTACCAGTAGTAATGGTTTCTGTAAACTCTGTATGATTTAGCAGATACAGGATAACCTACAACCTGCAGCACATGGCAATATACACCATTTAAGTGACATTGCTTTTATAGCTATATATTTAGAAAAAAATTACAAGCACTTTCCTAGAATTATGTCTTGGCAGGGAAAGAAGAGAGAGGAAAGCGAGGAAAGCAAGGAAAGTACCATCAATGACTCTCCTTAGGGACAGGCAGTATTTCATATACTCTTGACCACTTACTGATTTGCTTTTCAAACCTCAGCTGCCTAATGGCACTCTGACTGCCAGTACAGAATTTTTTATTCATAGACAAAAGGAAGATGCAATTATTTGGGAACTTTATGAGTGCCATTTCTCAAATCATCAGAGAGCCTGAACAAAGATTACTTTCTGTGGCACCTTCTCCTTATGACATTACCCAGCATTACCTCAGGAATAACACCTGTAGAGGGAGCAGAAGTCGGGAAAAAGCTCTGAAAGGGCTGACCTGCCATGGCATACAAGATAGTGCCATGGTGCTGACCACTGATGCTTCTTTTTGTCAAGTCTCTTCACCCTTCAGGTGAGAAAAGAGGATTAGAGAATTTGTGCATATTTGTTTTCAGGTTTTATGGAGATGAACAAAAGGGAATTCACACTCGTATCCATATGCAAAAAAAAATTCTTTAATTTTTGGAACATGAAGATTATGCAAAAAGTGTGTGACTAAAGCCCTTAGTAGTTTTCAATAGCATATATGAATATTTATAATATTTAGCAACCTGGCTTTGGAATGGATTAGAAGATAATGTGCTGGCCTGCTGCCACAATTCCAGACTGTAAAACTTGAAAAGGTATTGTTGTGTATACACAACATGCTGGTAGTAGCTGTTACTTGTTATATTATGCAGTTGGTTCTATTTCAGAAAGACCCAAATTTAGGTTTGCATGGTTTTTTGATAGTGGTCTTGCTTAGCACTGCAAGTAAACAGAGGTTAATCTTTTCAGGCATTGACTAGAGGTAATCCTCTATTTGAAGAAAAACTGTAAGGAGCAGGCAATTAAACTTCTACCTGAACATTTTTTCTGTCCATATTTCTAGTTTTCTTGCATCAAAAGAAGACAATCTAACTTATCTACGAGATTCAGGAAGGAAAATTTCACTTTTGTTTCATAACCCGTTTTTCTGTTCACTTCGTACCTTACAAAGAGGAACTGTTAGGAGCTTAGACATTATGAGACAATAGAACAGCACTTGGAAAAAAAGTAATGTGAAAAGAGCTCTCCAAAGATACATAATGCTTTAGAATCTCCTCATTGGCTTATGGCGCTGTCTTTGGGACACAGTTTCTCTATTTATTCAGCCTTAACACCCACTTCCTCATTGGTTTGTATTCATCATTGCCAGGATACTTCTGAATGCACAGATCGAATCACATTATCCTCAGGAAAAGGCAAAGGAACCCTTTAAAATTAAGTCCTTCAGCCAACTGAAGGAAGCCAGGCAGTTCAGCCTTTAACCAGAAGTCAGACAGGTCCATTGCCACTCCCAGTCTTCCTTGCCTAGAAGAGCCCACATAATGGCAAATTTGAAAATAGCAAAGACTTTTTAAAAAACCTTCACTACACATCCATAATTTTTCTTTCAGTACAGTACTGCATTACAGTATTTATTCTGGATGTTCTGCTTGTTTTGAGAACAAACTCCCCACAAGAGAAAAAAGAGTAAAATTATTCCAAAGAACACTTTTTTTGATAAATCTAAGTTTTCATGTATGATGCTAAATGATAATAGCTCCAAAGATTATTATGAGATGAGTCTTCAAAACCTAAACACTTACAGGTATGAAAAATTAAGGTATGTATTAACAATTCATCTAGAAAGCACATCAAGCAAAACTAGCTGTCTTTGTGAAAATGAAGTGTCCTTAGCAAAGCTTCCTTTGAAGCTAGACAGTCTTGAGACTTCATTGTGTTGGCTGGTGCAGTTCAACTTTATGATCTCTCCTTGGAAAAGTTATTGCAGATGAGGGTGTTTTGAACTGGTATAAATCAAAATAGCAGCATCACTTTAACAGAGCCAAACATGAAGCCATAGAGGTTTGAAATAGTCATGTTTATATGCTTGTGTTGTTTTGACGTAGATTTGATTGGGTTAGATGGAAAAACTGACACTGTTACATGCAGTGTGTTCTGTCTCAGCCCAGTTACCTTGAGTATTTAAGAGGTTCTATTGAAGTCAGTGGAGTTTATTCACATTGCTTAATGCTAAACACCTGTGAGAATGTTTGCAAGGTAAGTGCCTTAGATAATCTGCATAGTAATAATGGCTTGAAGAGGTATGAAAATTACCATAGGATAAAATTTACTCTTACTTGAATTATACGTGTAGGTACATATAACTTCAGGAACAACATAAGCAGATCCATATCCGGATTCCTTAGATCTTTTGGGAAAGTGTGTTTTAGAATTAACATATTTTAGATCAGTTTCATTTCATAATACAAGGTGTAATCCACAAACATTTAGGATGTCTTGTATCATTAGGGTTTCTTACGCTGACCAACCAACTCATTTTTGCATGGTTGATAGTACATTAAACTGTCTGAGATTATGCTTTGTGTGTGTAAGGAATGTCTTACATTGGTGCTTCCCATTCTGGAATGAGAGATTTCACAAACTTACTTCATTTGTAACATTTTCATTTAAGATTATAATTGTGATTTCATTTAAGATGATGATGAATTTAGAGGAGCATATGCCCCAGGCTTTATTGTTCACTAGTAAGAGATATATAATTCCATTTTGTGAGAGCTTATGACTGACTAGCTTGTTAATCTCACACAAAGTTTCCATAATGTATGAAGCTGCCTGGTGAGAGTGCGCTGTGTTAGAAGATGTAGCTGTGTTGGAACAGAGACACTAGAGTCTGATAGGGAATAGCATTGCCTTCCTCTACTTTTTCTTAACCTAAGCAAAAGAACTGAAAAAAATGTTGTCCTTATAAGAGGGATTTAATCAAACCATCTAGCTAACTGCTGAAGTTTCAGTTTATTTGACATTATGTAGAATAACTAATTCTGTCCCATACCGGTGAGTGTATTATTTCTGTGGTGCTAATCACAGAAACCAGCTAAAATTCTACAGTCCAGAACTAATGTTTTGCTGTATGACAAACCTTAATTCCTTTTCTTAAAAACTATTGTAAAAGAACATCTGATTTATCACAGTAAGTGTACTGATTGAAACTGAATTGAATGAAATGATGGGGTGTTTTGTTTGTTTGGTTTTTGGTTTTTTTTGCTGAAGAGGAAGCACAGCCAAGAAGGACTGAAGTGACTTCTGCCTTTTTTTTTTGGTGAACTGTCAGTAGAAGGGTCCACCAAAACTGAGTCCACGTTTCAGGTTGAGTTAGATGCACTTGTGCAAAGTAACACTGTGTAACAGGGGTTGTTTATGAAACTTGGCTGCAGGCCACAGTACTGACAGTGGCCTTCTCACCTGTGAACCAAGCATTCTTCCAGTGGAATCACCCTCATGTGCTTATTTACACTGTCAGCTTCTAAGAGAATTGCATTTTAAACTCAAGTTTGTATAAAATGTGAAAGCTCTTTAATTGGTGAATATATTCTAGAAAATGCCCTTGCTGTTAGGAGCTGACGGTCTTTAAATTAGCGTGTATATACTCCATGGTATTTCTTTTACTTTTTAATATGGTAAGATGTTATCAAAGAAATGCACATTGAAGGGGCTGATTTTCATTCTTAGTTAGGGCCTTTTACAGCATTCAAGCAAGGGAAAGAGTTCTCTGAGCGCATGTAAATTATACTCATGCTTATTTAAAGCCTGTGTAAATGCAAATCACACCCTATACATTAAAGTAGCAGCATTAAAATTATATTTTCATTCATATGACTGCTTTTATTGGCATGTGTCTTCACACTCAGGCACAGTTAGGTGCTTCGTTTGAATGATGATGAAATACAGTGCTTGTTCTCTGATTGCATCCCATCTTTTCCTTCCAGCGCATGATTGCCAACACTGTCAGGACAGTGAAATTCTGCCGGAGCCAATCTTTCAGTAAGTGTATTACAACATCTGTACCGTCGGCATTATCATCAGTAGCTACAGTAATTACAACTAATTCTGTGTGTACCAGAACTGAAGAGCCTGCTTTGCAGTGATTCTTCCATGTTTGGATCCTGTGATGTTTCACAGGGTGAAATATCCCTCAGGAAGCTCTAATAAACCCCTTCTCCTCTATCTCTTTTCCATGCGTGTGAAAGAGCTAAATATCTGTGAGGTCTCTACCCATCTGTCAGATTAGAGCCAGCTGAAATTATCCACTGGATTCAGAAGTGGTTGAAATAAGTCTAGCAGGCAGCAGCACACAGATACTTGCTTGGATAAATGCTGTTTTAATATGAAACCAGTCTGGAGACATGACCTTTATAAATGACATAACTGCATTATGCAGTGGTGGATAATAAGGCGGTGGATTTAAAGCCTGTTTGTCAGTATAATTACCAGAACTTCCTTGAGGCCATGTAAGATGAGAGAGCTGTATGGTCAAATACACTTCTCTGTGGGTCTCATCCCATCGAGCTGCACTGTCAGTCTCAGTCACATGGGCATTTCCACAGCACTTCATCCATTTTCATTCACAGTATCCTTCCTTTCTCAAACAACAGAATAAATAATATAAAACTATATTTTTATAAAAATAGTTTCTTTACACATGAATCAAATCTTAACTGTAGAAGATCTGTAGAAATTTCTGTAGAACTGTAGAAATTAAGAATTTTTTTTTTATCTACAATCCAGGTTTTTTTGCCTTTGTGTCTTTAATTTTGATGTATTAAGCATATGTTAGACCTCCACATATTTAGAAATGGAAGCAGATTTTCATTATACATGATATAACAAATGTCAGTATATAGATCTACTGGATCTAAACTCCATGTTTTTTGTGTGTGTGTATTTGTAATGTAATGTAGATGTCTCAGTATCATTTTTAGTTGAATTTAAGTTACCTAACACATATTGCATTACATTGTAAGCTGTTCCCTGTGAGGTTGAAGATACTTAGAATTTAACTCTGTAGTATTCCATAACTGCTGCTGGAGTAGGTACAATGGGGTTAAGTAATGTAAACAGGTAGTAAATTCCGAGGCCTGAATGGGGCAGCCACTAAGCACTACATTGTTACAAATATATAATACTGAGCTAGAAATTAGAATATTGCATTAAAAGAGGCTTAAATCAATTACATAATTTTGAATCTGTGAAAGTTGCTGGTTCAAAAGAAAATGAACAGCTTTAAAATGTACTTGTTAGCTGTATAATGTATAGCTAATGACTGAAAAGATGAAGTGTAAAACTGTAACCAAGGGCCATCAATTTTAGTAAATGTAGCCAAGGATGTCCAAAAGAAAAGTTAATTTGTGGGGGTAGTAACCAGAAAGACATCAGATACAGAGAAAAGGTTTCAAAGAGAGCAATTTCTAAATATTTCCTTTTTAACTCACCAGGATCTAGTCTTTCCTGTGACAGCTTGTAAGGAGTTGTGCATTTTGTTCAGGCATTTGTCCATTTATGTGTATCAATCCTACATCATTTCTCTTTCACCAGATCCTGATGCAGCCCTAACTAATAAAAACCATCAGGATGTTCGGAGCTACGTGCGGCAATTAAATGTGATTGACAACCAGAGAACTTTATCGCAGATGTCTCACCGACTGGAACCGCGCCGAGCATAAACATTTGAAGCAATGATGAGAAATGATCTTTTATCCTCTCAAGGTCACTTGTTAAGAACTTCACTTTCTCTGCTACTGCACTGCCACTACAAAAATAAGCAAAAACATACCATAAGGTCTTAGGCAACGCACAATGTACCAGCCTGCTGGAGAACTTTGGCTGAGGAAGAATTTATGCACTGTGGGTGTATGGGTGGCCAGGTTGTGAACTGTTAATTCATCTTAAAGTGTAGTAACTGATATCTCATATGGATTAAACAAAAAGGCAAAAGAATAGTTAGTGGGAAATGCACAAAAACTTGTAACAGTTCTAAGGTAGGTAGTGGGTTCTTCTCCCTAATTAAGAATCTGTATTTTATGATTTATGCTTCAGGTCAGGCCCAAAACTGATCGTCTGTTTAGCTTGCTCAGCTACTGTTGACCCCAGAAGAAGATGGATGTAAGGATCTGATGAAATAATGTAGGTTCAAGAGCAGCCCAAGGTATAGTTCCATTCAGAGAAGACTTGCAAATATTTCCATTTTAAATACAACAAATACTATGAAAAATTCCTAGTCTTAATCGTACTATTTACTACTACAAGCAGTGTGGCCATTTCAGAAAACTGACAGGACTGAAAATATTTTGAATGATAAATAGATTAATCATTGTTTACATTTTACTTCCCTCTTTTTAAATTACCAATCAGGTTTTTACAAAATTCAGTTAAAAAGTAAGGTCGTCAAAATCAATAGCATTAAAGGTAGCAAAGGACTGGTTCAAAAAGAGCACAATATGCACAAATTGATTTCAAGAGAATATTTTCCTGGACATTAAAACCTTAAACTTCACCTAGAATTAATTGTGGCTGGTTAACACATTTTCTGGTCTTACACATTTAAAAATATCTTAATTTTCAGCCAATTGTTTGCACTTTCAATAGATTGTAAATAAATGTCAATTCATTATGTTCTAGAATATTTATGTAATAGTTATTGTGCCAAAATAAGCCTGGTTTATTTATTTTGTTTAGCATGTTATGAGAGTACAGCTTTTGTCTTCACACTGTGCATTTACATGTAGAAGTTGTGTGATCTATCTTTTCTGTAAATAACATGCAGTACCTTATTAAATGTAATTGCTGGAAAGGTTTAGTCCCTGGCCTTATTTGCACTTTCAGCTTCATTCCTGCATAAATACCAATGCTACTAATTGGCTGATATATCAAACTTGGCTTGTCATTTGCTGGGCCTCAAACCTGCAGTTGGCCTTCATGCACTGAGAGATGGACGATGAGATTAAAAACAGTCAGATCCATCCCTGCCACGGGGGATGACAGGCAGTGACGCAACACCATGGTCTTTTTAGCTCATTTGTTTCTCAGGAGAAAACATTTAAATTGTAAGGGTTTAAATAAAAAAAGGATATATTCTTAAATTTAGTTAACTAATTTGTCCTGCTCGGTCACTAATGTGAGCACTACAAGTTATCTTGGGCAGGATTTTACCTCAGGTTGGCAAACTCAAGATCTTGGCTAATACAGCACTTGAGAGACCTCTGGGTTTGATGACCACGGGGAGGTCTCTCAGGGCCTGCAGCCATGAGGGTAAAGGTGTTCTGGCTTGTGCCCTTTCCTCTCCTGAATGCTCCTGGGGATGGCTGTACTACTGCTGGGCAAGCCCACATGGCAGCCAAGTGCATGCCAAGGGAATGGCAGAAGTCTTTCCTATTGCATTCACACTGGGTCTGTGCTGTGAAGCTGGATGTCATAAAACTGATTAAGCCTGAAATTAGAAGTTGCAACTATTATCTCATAATTAAGCTTCAGAGATGACCTCATTGATATAGTCTACATTTTGCTTTGGATGCAGAGCATATTATTTTTGGTATTGAGCAGGACTATGTGGACTCGGTATACACATACAGATTTTTTTATCTATAAAAAAAATTATTTTAGTCATAACATAAATTCTGCAAAAGCTGAGAGTCACCAGGGAAAGGCTGACACAGAACCACAATATGCTTGGTACCTGCATTCTGCAAAGGAAAGAATTACACAGTTAAATATTCTGCAGCATGATGAAATAATTTATTTTAACTCTGCTGTCTGACTAGAAGTTCAAGATGATTCAGAGGAAAACTAGCTAATAATATAGAGACAAATTTGTGTCTTATTATTTCAAGTGAGAAATACTTATTTCCATTTGTGCTGTTCAACAAATATACTTCATATGGCTTTTTCAGATACAGAATCTTCCCAGAAGCCAAGTATGCAGTAGAATAAACTACAGGGACGCAATTAATTCAACAGGCATTTTTATCTTTGCAATCAATTGGTAACATTTCTGAGTTCACGACTTTATTTGTTCCAGGTTTGTTCCTATTGTTTGGACTTTCATTTATTTCTGTGTTAGCTGGTTTATAAAGCTGCCAAGTTTTGGCTTGGCTCTGCATATAGACTAATTCTTCATCCATTTAGTATGTTTTTTTCCCCTTGGTTTATTCTTTTTTTCTTTAAAACTTCTAACTGTTTTGCTTATTTCTTGCCAACAGTCTCTATCGTGTAGTTGTATCCCAGTGATACAAAGAGAGGTTTTATGGCACCTCCATGTCAACAAATGAATGCAGTTTACCTACTCAATGAAATAGGTATCTGACTTTTTTAGTTTTCCAATAAAGGGTGCTGTATAAATAACAAGTGTTGCTATCTCTGTATCTAACTCATTCAAGTGGCTCAGATAGTTGCTATGGTTCTAATCACTGTCTAAATACCTAGAGATTAGATGAATAAAACTACCTTCTGGCTCTAGGATCTGTCCTGGGCTTGCTCCCTGTGTTGACTTTACAACAGGAAGGCAGCTGTCAATATATTGCTCTAGCTGTAGGAAGTCTAAGCGACTGTTGCACTAGAATGGAGAATGAATAGGAACTCAAGAAACACTGAAATGTCAAAACATCCATCCTGCCTTCACCCTGTGCTCGCAGCTGTGAGTCACAACTTGTTCCTGCTTCACTGAGGGCACTGCCTTGCTGCTGACTCTCAGGCCAGTCTGCAGGCCTGGCTGCAGGGAGTTGGGCAATCCCCAGCTCTGCTCTGCTCATGGTCCATCCTGTTTTAGGTGCAGCACTTGGCCTGGTTTTGGCCCATGCCAGCTACCTCTGCAGGACAGTGACCAGCCATTATTTATGGGGGATCATGCAGCAGGGACATTTCCAGGGGAAGCTACACAGCTGTCTGTCCAGTCTCTGTCCCACTCCCACAGTCCTCCAGTGGGACCCAAGGTGCTCTGCACCTCCATCATACCCACTTGCATAAACAGCATAAACACTACAGCACAGCCCCCTCCTCACTGCAACACTGCAGTGGCTGAACAAACAAACCTGTTCTAAATTATGATTATGCCTGAGGGTCACAGGCTATACAATGGCCTGATATGGCTGGTCCCTGCTGCTTGGCCTCAGGGCACAGAGCTCCTGGTCCTGTTTTATTTACTGGCAGAGTCATAACTGTAGTATGAGTTTTCAGATGAGCTAAGACCAGGAGGCAGTGTCCATAATAAATATCCACTGCTGTGGACCCCTGAGTCAGGATGGGGACACCTTGAGCATTTTGGAAAATGTTCTGCATTGCAGGGTTCCACCGTTGGAGTTGTTCTGCTCAGGCAGCAGTAGAGATCACAAACACCTCTGTTTAGAGCTGCAGAGCCTAAAGAGTCACAGGGTGCAGCTCTCCCTACCCTGGCACATTTCACTATTGTTGATTTGTTAGGATTTCTTGTTTTTCTCAATGATTAGGCCCACTGCTGACAAAGGCAAGAAAGAAAGGTTAAATCCAGGGAGGCTTGAATCCTGCACACCAGGAGGCTACAACTGTTTGGTAAAGGCAGGATTCAAAATATTTTCCACGGACGTTTTGTTCAAACCCAGTCGGCCACAAAGATATGATAGTGACAGATAAAAGAGTTCAAATGTATTTGCAGGACTCTGCAGATGGAGGGTTTGGGTTCTTTCTTCCTAGGTAAAATATTGTGAGGGCACACAGTCTCTTCAGACCAGGGACAAAGAAAGACGGAAACAAAAAAATGCTTTTTTTCAGAGACACTGGCAAAGCAACCTTTTAAGTACAAGAAGTTTAAATATAATTTAGAAATCTTACAAAATAAGTTAGAGAGAAATCAAAAGATTTAACCTCCAGGGGTACAAAAAGAGATAATGAATTTTGCTTGGGAAAAAAAATTTAACAAAATTATAAATTTAAATTGTTAACACAGCTTCTTAGTAAGGTCAACTGCATAATATAGAGCACCTTAACCTCTTCCAGCAATTTTTAAACACCATGCAGCTTAAATAGACTACTGAATTCAGCAGTATTTCTTCTGGGAGCTCTGAATGCAAATCAAGAGGTAATAGTAGAAGGAAATTAAAAGATGTGCTATTCTCATTTCATTTTTTGTACTGATAATAAGGAAAGCAGCATAGAGTGATACGGCAAAGTGAACCTCTAACTTCAATAGCTTTTCTTTCACTGTTAATCTGAAATGCATTACACTCTGCCTTTTCAAATAATCATAATGTTCTTTACTGTATCCTGCATTAAAGTTTAGCAGGCATAAGCAGCAGCTGTCACCAGAGGTCAAGGTATTAGCAATCAAAGAAAATAATGACCAGATTTCAAAGTTATCATTAAAATTGCGAAAGCAGAAACTTCTTTAGCAGCTTATCTTTGGAGCCCTGCATCCAGAGCTGTAGCTGTGCCCATGGAACCCCTGGCACCCCCAGATGTCTCCCCATTGCAGTGTAGTGGGGCTGGGCAGCCCTGGCATAGGATGATAACATTTGTGGCCTCAGCAGCTGGAGGGGACCCTCACCTTTCTGCTTCTCTTGGAAAGGTGCAGCACTGCCCCAAACTAATTCCCACAGGACAGGGAGCTCTCTGATGTGGCTGGTGGCTAAAACCTGACATCAAACTTCTCACTGGGGTCAGTGTTAAAGGAGCATGCAGGTACACTTGTACTTGTACAAGCATGCTTGTACCTCATGCTGTCCAACAGAACGGAGAGACTGGCTCCAACCCCACCTGCCCTGTGCACTGCTGTAGCAATTACAGCCCTCAGACATCTTCTAACTAAGGCAGCAAGTTGCAAATCCACAAAGGAGTGTAATCCAACCACGGCCTTGGCGGTTTGTGACTCAAGTGACGGGGGGACTGCTGTAGAAGGGGAAATTCTTAAAAGGGAAAAAAGAGCACGTACAGCTACAAAATCTATCACATCTAACTGCTGATGGGTGTTTCACAAAGGGTTGCTTTTTAATAGGTCTGGCACTCAAAGGTAATTTCTGAATTCAAAATAAACTCAGAAACTGACATGATAATGCATAAAGAATGAATAATTACTGACGCAAATTGGAATATTTTTCTTGGAAACTCCATGTAATAAAAACGTGACACATGGGGGTACTGGTAAGAGCTTGACCTTTATTTCCTGGCCCTAATCCATTTGGGTCAGAGTGACAAAAAGCAAACCCTTTCTCACATGGTAGGGGTCAGCCAGTTGTGTTTAATTTTTTTCCTCTTTTTGCTTTCAAATGCAAATAAAGCACATTACCAATGAAAATAATGATTGTAAATGAATACCTCAATTAAAGGAAATTTACATAAAGAAACGTAGGATAATGGTGGCAGTAGATATTCCAACATCCTAACAGACAATAATCTATTTCTTAATCAACTTCTGTCAATAATCATAAGCTTTCTGCTCTCCATGGTTTCCTCATTATAACACCACCTCTTGTGTTTTTAAATAGTTCTTTCTTCAGATGCTGTCCGAGCCAGCAAGTGAACCTGCTATCTGTATTTGCCGACTCTTTGTGTTTTTTCACAGGTGTACATTATTTCTGCACAGGACTACTGTCGGCAGCATTGTGGATGTTCTCAGATAACAGAGAGACAGTTTTGCCTTGGGTTTTCTTTAGATGTCCTCATTCTCTGTAGGACTGACCCTTGAGGGCTGCAGTACTGGCAGGTTGCTGTCTAGTGTCTGTTTGAAATACAACATTTCCTTCCATTTGTAATTCCTGCCCTAGTGTTTCTCCTGTTCCTCTTGTCTGGCATGTAACTCCTTTGTGGTGCTCCTGATCAGCTAGCACTGTTGCCAGAAACCAGTATTAGGTTTACAGGGATTTTTGTTTCCTTCCTGTCATAACTAGAAACTGTTAATAGTGTGCTTGTGTTTTGGGGGAGTTGATTAGCTCTACCTGGAATCACAGGAAAAGGGACTGAGATGATACAGCTAAACAGATTTATCTACAGTAATGGCTTTTCTGATGCAGTCTAATATTATGGACATTTTCATTTTTATTTAATCTTTAAACAAAGAGAAAAAATATGAGATCTACAATAGACAGATTTGTTTCTAATTAATGTCCAGTGGATTAAGCAAGTAGCAAAAAATAAAAGCTACTCTATACTACAGTACATCATTAAAAGGAGTTAATATTTTCTTTGTAATTCAAACCAATTCCCTGCCAATGGTGGCCAAAATTTTCATTATTCCGGTACCTGCATTTACTTTAGAAGAAAGGTAAATGACATAGTTTGGTAATAATTGGTTTTAATAAAGAAAATATGATAGTATGCTTTAAATAATTTGTTGAAAGTTCTGTGTTGTTATCTTCCCAAAACCTCTTCCACCACTCAGAGGTGGTGGAATTGTGCCTGCCTCTCCCCAAACTCTCTGTGACCAAGCAATCTATTGGGAAAAAATTTAGAGAGAAATGAAGGGACTGTTGCTTCAGTGGAGCTTGGAGTAATGTGGATTAGAAAATACAAATGGACATAGGTACACTACATTCAGTACAGCTCTAAAACAAAGAAAACAGTGTTTAGCTGTATTACATTTTAGAGAAGAAATCTGCCAAAATTAGAACAACAATTTAAGTCCATTGAATCATAAAATTTAATATAAGAAGGAGTATGAGCTATATATATATACAATTAAAAGTATGTAATGAAGTGGTAGCTGAGCAGAGTACTAGTGAGTGGATTACAGCTGAGTATAATGATCGGCTAAAAATTGTGGTGCCAGAAAAAGATAAGAAAACCATTCTTGCAAAACAATCAAGAATTTGATTTCTTGTTAATATTTTGCCATCTCATGGCTATCTCATTACTAATTATATTGACATTTTTGTAGAAGTTGTATGTTCTTTTACACTGCACACATGCCTGATCAAAAGACAGTGTACAAGCTGTAACCTGCCAGTTCTGAAAATCATTGTGCACAAAGCAGGTACTTGATCCACACCCATTGCACACAAGCATATTCTGCTACATGTCTATATTTAATCATTCTGGTCTATGTTAAATAATTTTGTGCTTAATAATTTTTGAATTAATATTTAACACTATATATATAATTTCATGTTAAATATGCCATATAGGCACTTTCATAAAATCCTTATTTAAAACTTAAAAACAAACTCCAACAGATAAGAAAAAAACAGCAAAGATGGGTCTCATAGATGGATGACAAGCTCTTTCTTCATTCCTCATGAAGGACAAGAAGAAGGCATTTTCCACAGGACGCCAAACACTGGGCTGCTGACGCAAAGAGGAATCGCAGTCTTGGCTGTGCGAGCATGGGGACTGCGTGTAGCATCACGCTGGTGTTTGTGGGTGCACACTCACCACCTCATGTATACCAGGAAGGGCAGGATTACCTCTGAGCCAATTCCAAAGACAATTCCTTAGATTTTCCACTTGCTATCACCCAGAAAAAGAAAAGACAGCTTATTTTGCCTAGCAATACCATGCAAGTTGTCTTTTAGTCATGAAACCAATCCTGCTAGTTATGTTTTGGGGTGTAACTGCAGAGGTGTGTGATTGCAGCATGTGTAGACATACCTGCACTTATTTCAGTCTGGAAAACAAGCAAAAATAATGTGTAGAGAGGGCTTCCAGGTGAGCCACTTTTCCACCTCTTCCAGATCACAAACCTGATGGAACAAATGGCATAAACCTAAGGACACCATGTAGTTACAGCTAACATTGCTCAAACTAGCTAGATTAACACTAGCATACACTAGTGCTACATGTTCTATAGCAGTGTGTACAACCTTCCCAGTATATCACAGGCATGACTTCCACCATGTTTTCTGGTTAATTTTTTAAGCTAGAAATGGAAGCAAGCCATAGCAACCAAAGAAGCAGCTGTGCTTCAAAGAAACCTCTCTGTTAAGCCTGAGATGAACTCTGGGCCAGTCTTGAAGGAGAATTGAAAATACAGAGCAGGTGTCCACCTCCAAATTATCTGTGTCTAGAGTTTCACATACAGTTTAAGCTGGCATAAACCACCACACCACTAAAAAAGCACTTCCAGGCTCCATCCCCTCTCAGCTGCTTTTATCAGCCCTTGCTCCTTTCCTGCCTTTGTGCTGGCACAAGTCTTTGTACAATTGCCTGATGAGCTGCATTCTGCTCAGAGTGAAAACTGATTTCTTTTCTTGCAGTAGCTTCTCCTGCACAGCCCAATTCCCTGTGCAGCCGTGCAAACACCATGCTGGCAGAAGGTGAGGTGGGCAGTGCAGCAGCATGAACAGGGCTTGACAGGCAGGGCAGGGCTGTGCCTTGTGCTTTTGGCAGGCAGGATGATTTAAACCACCTGGACATATGCATGACACTGTATTTTCCATGTTGAAACATGGTGAGATCTCATTACACAACCTGTAAAGAGATGTAAAGAGACAATTCATATGCATCTTTTCAACTCTAAAATTGAGTTAAAAGTTGCTAGAACTGCCTTTATCCTTTACCAATTTTTGTGGCTTTACAATAACTTTTGTTAGCTTTTAAATATTTTCTTTTTCTGCCTGTCCCATATCAATTGAAGAAGCCTGAGATTAGGATTGAGCTCTCCAGAAGTAACTTTTGAGTTTCTCTGTTTGAGTTTGCTGCCTCAGAAAGGAGGGAAAACATACCACCAATGTATTGGCTCACTGTTCTATACATTAAGCCAATTAAGAAATTGCCATTACGATGGTTTTTGATCTTTTCTAGCTATTTTAAATTTAATTTTCTTGATAATGGAAAAACAACTTGAAAATAGCCAGTCTCACTAGCCAGAGGGGAGAAAGAGTACAAGCCCCAAAATGCATGCTCAAAACCTTGTTGTAATAGTTTCAGCTTCACAACAGTGTAGCAACTGGGGTTGGACAGTCCTTGTGCAGACTTCTTTGCTTTTTCTTACTTGTCCTCTACTAGAGCAGGTGCAATTATGTGATTTAAACAAGTGGCGTGTTAACACATTGCCTAGTACAGACTCTGCACTCCTACTCTTGAAGTAGGAAATATTAACCACCCCCTCATTTCTCATGTGCTACTGGAATAGTTTATTTAGGTCCTGCAACCAGGGCCTAAAGTCAAATATGGTAAATCCCTGCTCTACAGATACACAGCCATGGAAAAATGCCCAGACAAAGCACAGTAGGCAAAAGATCTCTGAATGCATGTGCTCAAGGAAAATGCCTCTGAAACAGGTGATTTAACATTCAAAGAGATTTTTAAATTATTTGACTAATTGCAATTACCTCTGACAGGAAGGACAAACACTTTAGTTACATCATTTAAGAGACTAAGTATGTGGCACCTCTCCTCATCCAGAGCTTAATTTCATGTGACTTGTGTTTGATATTTGTGAGTTCCTTTAAAATGTGGCACTTTTGACTGGAGGCTTCTCCAGGCTCACTACATATCAGTTCATAAAAAAGCACAAGCGCTCTCAAATCAGACAAGAAGTGCCTGAAACTGCAGTATCCAGGGGAAGCCAAAGCATGCTGACCTCCTTCACTGCTTGTCCTGGCAATACTGAACCTATCTGGTGGGCAGAAGGGGGTCACCAGTGCCTGCTTTTTTACTTTCTTAATGTCTTCACATGCTTTCTGGACTGAGTGGTTAAGTTCTTGCTGAACTTTATGCCTGTTTTTATAGTTCAGTGAAATGTTTTATTTTAAGCACAGAATGTATTAGTACTTCTAATGGGTATTAGTATTTAATGGATATCAGAGGCTTTCCCCCATGTTGTTATTAGTTGTGCCAAACTAATACAACATGGGGGAAAGCTTCTGATATCCATTAAATAATTATATGTCATTAATCAGTAAAGTGTTCTTCCATGATTCACCTTGATACCATACATCTTTGATATGTACAATTAATGGATATGGTTCAGTGGGATGCTGCACAGCTCTTTGTGAATCATTGTGCTACACAACTGGTTTTATATGGCAGACCTACACGTGCATGTAACAACAGTCAAACATGAGAGAGAGCGAGGAGCTGCAGTTCTCCAAAGAGTATAAAATCTCAATGTACAGTCAGCAGTAGACCTGGGGAGTGCAGAGTAAAGCAGCGCTGGGCGCTGAATCTTACATGACAAATTGTATCGTACAGAAAATGTGCTGTCACAGCCATGCAATGTGCTTACCTCAACAGAAAAATTGTTTGCCCCCCAAGTCTTTTGAGTCTCTTCCTTTAAGTCTGACACCAGTAAGTTGTCTTATTGAAACAGTAATAAGATGATTCTATTTGCAAAAAGTTTTCCTCAACAGGAATACCTCAATGCCATTAAAATGTTTGGATAAGAAGCAGTCTGTATGGCTGTTTCATTTCTGACCTGGGCAGCCAGGGAATAAGTACGAGGGATGTTACAATTGCCAATCAAGTCCCCCTCTTCTTCCATATTCCTGAAAGGAGGACTGGCTGTAGGAGCAAACCTGCTCCCTTCCTATTCCTTGGGACCTCCAAACCCTCACCCACAGCATCATGGCAATCCCAAGTGATACCCAGGACTTAAATATGCTGCATCTTGGGAAAACACCATCCCAGCCCCATGGCACATGAACAATGAAGCAGTGTTTTTTTTTTGTTACCTTCATCTGCTCATTTTGGTGAAGAATTTCGCCATAGTACCTGTCACAGAAGCAGGAACCCTGGAAGGAAGAAGTTTGTGCTTCCAAAGCTGTGGCCATGGCCATGGCCATGTGCACCCCCATTCCTGGATTCCCTCCCCCTGCAGTGGTTGGGCTGCACTTGGCCAGTGGAAACACTCAAGAGAACAGGCCCTGCTCAGTCCAGAGGCTTTTCCCAAGTTTGGCACAGCTGACCAACAAGCAAACAGCCACTCTGTCAGAGGCCGACCTCCCTGGGCAGTCCAAGCCAGGAGGGCCAACCCTGTCCTGGGGTACATCAGGCACAGCATCGCCAGCCAGGCAAGGGATGTGACTGATCTGCTCTGCTCTGCACTTGTGTGGTCTCACCTCGAGTGCTGGGGGCAGTTTTGGGCACCACAATATGAGAAAGATATAAAGCTCCTAGAGAGTGTCCAAAGGAAGCCAGCAACCATGGTGAAGGGCCTTGAGGGGAAGCCGTGTGAGGAGCAGCTGAAGGCACTGAGTCTGTTTGTCCTGGAGAGGAGACCAAGGGGAGACCTCATTGAAGATACAACTTCCTCATGAGAGGAAGCAGAGGGGCAGACACTGATCTCTTCTCTGTGGTGATCAGTGACAGAACCCAAGGGAATGGCCTGAAGTTGTGTCAGGGAAGATTTAGATAGGATATTATTAAAAGGTTCTTCACAAAGTGTGGGGTTGGGCACTGGAACAGACTCCCCAGGGAAGTGGTCACAGCACCAAGCCTGACAGAGGCCAACAAGCTTTTGGACACCACTCCCAGGCACATGGTGTGGTTATTGGGGATGTCCTGTGCAAGGCGAGGAGTTGGACTTCATGTCTTTGTGGGTCCCTTCCAACTTAGCATAGTCTGCAATTCTGTGCTTCTGAGAAGCTGATGCCCCGTCCCGCTCGCCTCACGCCAGCCCCAGCACGGCGCTCACAGTGTGGGTGGGTGCAGGGTGCGCAGGCCGTGAGGGGCCACGCGCGCCGTAAGCCAACGCTCGTGTCCCAGGGCGGGGCGGCCACGCTCGCCTCCCCCGCAGCCCGAGGGGCCGGGACTGTCCGCCCAGCCCCGGCACCGCGCCCCCTACAGGCAGGGCA
>WBNO01013634.1:42037-93714 GCA_013400575.1 Peucedramus taeniatus
GGCGGCGGCCGCCCGTGAGGCGGGCAGCGGGACACGGGCAGCCGGCGTCCGGCCGGGGGCTGCTGCGCTTGGCCACCCCTGCGCTCCTTAGAATCTCTTTCAAATGCAGCGCACCTGCTGCATTTTGCTGTTGTTTTGGGCATAAAATCCGTCGGGTTGGGATTTGAGGTGTGACTTTCATTCCCTCCGGTTTTTCCCTTTTCTAAAGTAAGCTGTCGTTCTTTGGTTTTGCTGTGTTTGCTTAAGTTAGCTCGTTTCCAGCAGTATGATCTTTTACTAAGCACGCGCGTGTGAGCTATTACCCTGTATCCAGCATGCTCTGCTGGGAGTTTTAGCGACAGAGCCATCGGGAAAGCCATGGATCATTACTTTTTCTAAGTTCCAGAAGCAGAAATAATTTGAGAGCACTGGATTACCTGGGTCACTGCCCGAAAATATCATAGCTTTCTGCAGGAGGCATGTGGTTAGATGTTTTCAGGACTTTGTCCTGCAATTGTAAGTCGTCTGAAACGTACTTATTTTAGCTGTCCGTAATGTGCTTCACATACCGGTGGCATTGTGTTAATAATGGTAACCCTGGAGAACCTGGCTCACTGTGAAGGGGAGACAGAAACATGGACAAAACTGAGGCCCAGGTCCTGCAGTCTGGCCTGTGCCAGGACCAAGCTGCGCTATGGGCCTGGATGCAGGCCTAGCTGCCTTGTCTTTCTTGCCTGCTGTTGTGTGTGTGCTACTGGCAGGCATCACTTAAAAGGTGTAATGTAAGTGAAGTAACTAATTCAGAGATTTTCTGAGATAAAATGTTTTCTATTTAATGTGAAGCCTTTAAAGCCTTCGGTCTCTGTCATTGACACAGCTGGGCTTAAAAATTATTATTTTCCTCAGTACTCAAACTGTTGAGGTGGAGTTGAGCCCTTTTTCTGTAGCAATGGTTGTATAAATTAAAATAAAATTAGAAATGTTATTAATGGAAGTTATGCAGAATTCTTAGGTTCTGACAAAGGACAGGCTCAAATGTTGTTGAGTCTGTAACTAAGGTAGGCAGAGCCATGCCTCCAGTCCCACCATCTGCAGGACTGCTACTTAGTCTGGTGAAGAAAGTTTAGGAGTTGTAGGGGTTGTTGGCTTTATTTTAAGTTGTTGGGAAATTAGAAGATTAGGATATATTTAATTTGGATTTGTGCTTGGAGTTTGTTTGCATCTTATCGATCAACAGTTCATTATATGATTAAGGGGTTTTTTTATTTATAAAAACTTTCTGCAGTATCTTCTGTAGCTCAATGTCACTAACTCCTTTTCTGTTTTCTGTTTAGACAAGACAATGGTTAACCATGTTTTGGTGTTTGAGGGTGGTTTTTTTTGTTGGACATTTTTATTTGGGTTTTTTTTTTGGTGTTTTTTTGTTGTGTTTTGTTTTTTTGTTTTTTTTTTTTTTTTTTTTAATATATATATTTTTTAAACTCTGTATAAATACACTTCTGAAAAAATCCAGGTTGGTATGCTCAAGGACTGCAGGCCGTGTTGGATACAAAGGATGATTTGGGTCTAAAAATGGATGGTCAAAGATCCTGAAAGCAAATGTGCTGTTTTGCCAAATAAGGAAACTTGGCACATTCAGCTGTGTATTTTAAGATAGCACAAGTGTGGTGTGCTACTACTTTATTGGCAATATGTTGGCAGTGTGCCTTCCTGCAAGAAGCACTGAATCCTACTTTGTGGAACCACTCAGTAAAGTGAGGGGCAGGGAGTTTCATGGTTGTTTCCTGTAATAAATTACAAAGGCTGTTCCTGCAGTAATTGAATACTTGAGCAGCGTCAGGTGCACGTGCAAGATGAGAGATGCAATTTTCAGTTTTGCAGCCACGCACTAAACAAAATATGAGTTGCAGTTACTGTGCAATTTGTAAATTCTTTCCTCCCTGCTGTCTCTTAAGTGCCTCGAGTGGAAGCTCTCTGTACACTGGGAGCAGTAGCTGAATGACAAACAGAAGTGTCTTCTGTTTTGTTTGTGGAATATTAGAATGTTGGGCATGGCAGCACTTGCCCTACATTACAGTTTGTAGGGAGCTGGGAGGTAGAAGTGAATGTGTTGGATTCTTCCAGTGTTGCTGTGCTAAGATGCAGGGATGGCAGCCTGCAGCAGGAGGGTTCCCTCACCTTGGGGGGGCGTCTAGAGGAAACAGCAAATGTGGGACCTTTGCAGGGCCAGGACCCTCCCATGGGTTAATCCCCTTAAGTGCTGTAATCACAAGAAGCCAGTGATGGTGGATGGTTTCCTACACCTGCATCACTGGTGTACTGAACTGAGCTTGTGGTGACATAATGTGGTGACTTTGCTTGCTGCAAAGTGACTCTGTGTAATAGTCCTGACATGTTACATACTGTTGTTAAATAATAATTTCAAATGTTAAACACTGCCAAATGCAACTCAGATCTCTTACTTTTTGGTATGAAATGAACAGCTTCCAACTGCATGCTCAAATATAAATTACTATGTGGAAAACAAAGAGCCGGGAGAAGATGTAGATGTTGGTGCAAGATTACAAGCTCATGCTAACTATTAGAAATAAAACAGAAAAAGGAGAAATTGAAATAACCAGCAGTTTAATTAGTTCTTGAAATACCTGACATTCACTGTTTCTGAATTGTCAGGTTTTCATTTAATTGAGAGCAAGCAACAAAGTCAGTCAGTGCAGTGTTTCCCTGCTGCAGAATGATGGTACTCGAACACCCGAAGCTGTGAGTGCGGAAGGAGGGTGCGGTTGCCAGACCCTCCTGAGCTGTGTGCAGGGGAGTTGCTGTAAGGCCCCAGGCCTGGAGGCCGTGTTGCAGCGGGCTGCTCTCCTGTCTGCAGAAGTGTAAGATGCAGAAAAGTGCCCCACATTGTTGGAATGCTGTGCTTGGTTCAGATGCAAGTGGAATACTATAGAGTGTAATGAAATACCTGGTGCATTTTTTTTCCCTTAACCAGTGTTATAAACTCAGATTGTTAAATATCTTTAAAACAGGATGACAAGTTAATGACTATGTGGATTTGTCACTTGCAATTTTTAATCTAAACAGTTGTTTTCTCAAACATAACACAGAGATTGATATTTCTAATTAAGGATTACCTACCTTGAATCCAAAAACATGGAGTTATATTTAAACAGGTCTGTTGTTTCATCTAGAAAAAGAAAATTAATGCAGGCTGGTTTTAATTACAGATCTCTAAATAAAGAGTGTCTCTTGTAAATCTCCTCTACTTTCTCTGGAAGAAAAGCATCTGGAACAACCTGATGCCAACCAATGAATCATTCTTTAAATAAGATTAACTTATTGTATGCTGGTGCCCTATAGTGTCTCTACAACTACCTAAAAAGAGGTTGTGGTCAGGCAGGGTGAGCCTCTTCTCCCTGACAACCAGTGACAGGCCAAGAGGACATGATCTTAAGATATATCAGAGGAGGTTTAGACTGGACAAGAGGAGAAATTTCTTTACAGAAAGGGTGATGAAACATTGGAATGGACTGCTTAGGGAGGTGGTGGAGTCACTGTTGCTGGAGGTGTTTAAGGAAAGACTGGATGTGGCACTCAGTGCCGTGGTCTAGTTGACCTGGTAGTATTCAGTCACAGGTTGGACTCAGTATCTCAAAGGTCTTGCCATCTGATTCATTGTGTGATCCTGTGATCTGCAGCTGGTTGACTGCTGTAGGTAAATTTGAAACTGAGAAGGTATTTAAAGAGTGAATGGTAGCTTCTGCAAGTGCTTGTGTGCCAGGCACTGCATTGTGAGTGCATGAAAATTGAGATAAAGTTTGAAGCAGAAAGGAGGACCCATCAGAAAAGTACTCATTTGTATTTGTCAAGTGTTTGGTGTGCATGTTATTCTCTGCTAGTGTTATTTTCAGAAATCAAATAATTTACTAGTTTGTATGGTTGATTTGGTGGTTCTGGGTGAACAATAATGTTTAATAATCTGACAGCTCTTCAAAGCTATTGAATTCAGATAGTGAAGACCAGAAATTTCTTTCCTGGGATGTGTTTTTCTTTTCACTTGGTTTCCTTTTCTTTCTGCCATCCCAAATGCAATGATCTGTTTTCAGCTATTCCCACCTTCCTGTTAAATCTATGGTCTAGTCGGTGCATATGCTTTTGCCTGTGAGTAACATCACTCTTCCAGCTAATTCTATTGTCAGCAAGGAAATTGTTCACTCAAGCGTGATTACCCGTGTGCATAAATATGTGCAGGGCTGTGGCCTTAAATTGTGAGGTTTTTGAGTTGGGAAGTCAATCTGTTTTATTTGTCTGTAAAGTGTCACATATGCTTGAGATACCATGTACTGAGCATGAACTTGGAGTACTTGCTCCAGTAAGCAATGCAAATGAACTATTGTTTCTGAAGATCTGCTAATTAAGCAGCAATGGCAAAGTGCAAAATGTGAAAACATCTCTTGGTTTGTAGGATTGACCAATTTCCTTTCCTTTGAGCTTTCTCTAAAGAAAACATGTGCAGGCTGTGCAAAAGATGGCAGGAAAGTAACAACAGCAACAAGGTTAAAACAAGAACAGAAGGTCAGTAGGACAGTTCAGGCACTTGTATTAGGGAAGAGGCTGCAGAGCACTGGAAGAATGGACTTTGTTTCATATCCTACTGGTAACCCCTGCTCTGACTTGCAGCTCTGGGGAGAGAGCATTCGTGTTTCCTCCTCGGGAGCTCTGCAGGCTGGCTGTCAGTGAAAGGCTTGAAGTTTGCTCCTTTATAAAAAGCCTTCAGTGCACATAGTAAAGTTGTCATGGTCTAGTCAGCATTTTTTTTTAATCTTTATGGGTGGTCAAGAGGTATAAAATGAAACAGGCAGTTTCAGAGACGGCTCTGTTATGTTGTGTGTAGAAAAGTGTTGATATCTTCATCTCACATTTGGAGAATAGCTGCAATCAAATAGTGCCGGAAATTCCTGATCAAATGTTATCTCAAAATTTTAATCATTATGTAGAGTAGCTACATAATCAGGAGAGACAGGGGGCAAATAATGCCTTTGTGTTTGTTACAGAAGGGACCGGCAAAAAGAGATTCTGGCAGTCAGCAGTACAAGGAGTTAACACAGGTGTGTTTTCCAGCTCTGGACAACACATAAGGTGTGTTTTATCTCAAAAAGCCGTATGGAATGGAAGTTCCAAGAAGACATAGTATATTTGGTACTGTAATTTACCAGTGAAATTGGATGTGTAGTTTTCACGATCAACCCAAAATCTCTGGTTCTTTTTTTGCTTGTTTTATTAAAACTCATCTATCATTTTATGCTGATAAATTTACTGTCATTAATTGGAAGTATAGTAACTTTTGTTGGTAATTAAAGCTACTTTGTCTAGGCTGGTGCATCTGAACTGAACCCGCAGCAGACTTGAAGATGGTTCTGGAGTATGCGTTGTTCTGCAGTCCCACTAAAGACCTGAGCTTTCTGATCTTATATCATTAAAAAAAGAAACCTAGAATTAGTCATTGTTCATGCATTTAGGTGATAATGTTTCTTGAAATTCGCTACAGCCATAAGCTTTATCACCGTGAAATCTCGGGGAAGGACATTCTGTTCCCCTGTCAGCAGATTTGGGATCATCTCTTGAAACTGCCGACACCAGTCTTGGCACAGGCTGCAGAATTTCACATATTGTAACCCAGATGAATTACCCTGTACTTGCGCTTTGTTACAACGTGCAAACAGAACTGAGTCACTCAGGAAGAGAGATTTACCACGGCCAGGTTTTTCCACATCCTTGCATGAAGTGCTCCGGCCTCGCCCGGAGCGCTGTTCGGGCGCGCGGTGTGTGCCAAGGTGCCGCTGCTCGCTGGCCACCGCTGCTGGCCGGCCGAGGGCGGCCTGCCCGGCCGGGGTGGCGTGTGCCTCGTGCGTGGCCATCGCGGCCGGGAGGACGGCGTGCCAGGCGTGCCTGAGCGGGCAGGCGACCCGGAGCCGAGAGCTCGCTTCCCGTCTGTCCGCGGAGAAGGCAGCCACATGCCTGCCTGCCTTTTGCAGAGCTGCTTCCAAGCTTTTCGGGAAACGTCAGGATTGCTCTGAGGAGTATTGTTAGTTGTTTCTGTCCCCCAGCTCCTCCTAACAGATTGTGCAAATTATGCAAACTTTAGCACACCCTGTTGGAATGCACGTTCTCAGGCTCTTTTCCTCCTGCGGCCTGTGGATTTTTCTGTAGTGTGTTTATGATTCTGATTTTGGGGTGACTGGGCATGGGTAAGAAAGTCCATTAATCCTTGGAGCATGTGCATTAATAAAAACTTTTCTCTTCACAGGTTTTGCTGTGGTATATTTTGTCATTATGAGATGTCGTCTACCAGTGCTTCATTTGTGCAAATTAAATTTGATGACTTGCAGTTTTTTGAGAACTGCGGTGGAGGGAGTTTTGGGAGTGTCTACCGAGCCCGATGGATTTCTCAGGACAAGGAGGTGGCAGTAAAGAAGCTGCTCAAAATAGAAAAAGAGGTAAATTTTACTTTTCATTCACTTTGTCTGCTGTGGTAACAACAGAAATTCTTTGCTAGTGTTTTCTATCCTCTAGGTAATGCAGGCAAACTACTTTGGGATTTTTGTTTGTTTAATTACAAAACCCTATAAGTGATGATGTTACAGTGAAGACATAAGGAGCAGTCCAAGTCGAGGGGGCTGATTTAAAGCACTGTTGTTTAACCCTTCACTGCTGTCACCCACTTTTCTTGTTTCGCAATTCTCCTCTGCCTGACCCTGGGGAGAGCTTGCTGCACCTGTGGAGCTACTGATTTCCCCTTGATACCACCAGCATGTTGCTAGATAGGAAGAGGTAATGTCCCTGTCATTACCTGATTCCATTTTGTCCTCTTGACGTCTGCTCTGTGGTTCACATCTCTATGTTCGCTACAGGCTTAGAGTTGTCTCTTCCCTGCCTGATGAAGATTTTGATCTAGGGCTCCACTAGCTCCTAGTTAGTCATAGCCACATAGTCATAGCTTGGTTTTGCAATGAGGTAGTTTTAACCCTAACTGTTCTGCCAGTCACCTTCCCTCGGGGTGTCCTGTGACCTGGAAAGGTGGATGGGTCCTTGGCAATCCTGGGGGAAAAGGCAGAATTAGCTAAGTGTACCTTTACCAGGTAAGGTTGGTTTGTTGTTTGGTTTTTTTTTTAAAGCTTTTTAAATTTGCCTAAAAATCCTTCTGACCCCTCAGGTTTGTACAGTTTCAGCAGAGATGTGGTGTAGGTGGTCCTCACAGTGCTCCAGTCTGCCTGCTGGTCAGCACCACCAATGGAGCAGTGAGCACAGCCCAGTGAACTGATGGACAGCAGAGTTACTGGACTGCTGTTCCATCATGACTATATATACAATCTCCTCAGATTAATATAGGAAGACAGCTACAAGCTGAAGGACAGCAGAGCAGTGCTAGGCATAATAGACTTAGTAGATGATCACACACCAAAGTTCATGCACTGCAGCAGCAACTGAGCTGCCATGATTGTGTCATGCTTAGTCATGTAATAAGCATGTTTGATCATGATTAAGCATGTTGTTGTCTAAAATAATGTAAAAGGATCTCAATATTTTTATAGAACAATGGAAGATTTATACATTCTGTCCAATGTCAGTTTGTGCTGTTCTCTTTATTTCTACTATTTGTTAATATCAAAAGATACATGAAAAGTAAAATTTGTGCTATGCAGTATCAGTAATGCACTCCTTAAAAATAACCTGGCTGACAGATCTCAGTCAGGGTCAGTGAAATACCTTTATTGAACATGTGTGTTTCTGAAGGAGTTACACCTGTATGTGTGCTAGACCTGTTATGTACTTAAAGCATTTTTTGGAAAGTAAATTTAAAAACAATATTACTATGTCTTGTGATGGCATAAGACTTAATGGAACAGGAAAGGATGGAGGAAGGAGAATCCTGTGTATTACTTGACACGGTTGGACCATTCAGCAAAAATACAGTTTTTAAAGACAGTGCAACAGAAAGTTCAGCTTGGAGTAGCAAGGAACACAAGTTGTACAGTAGGAAAAGGAAACCATATGCCAGAAAGAGCTTATTATAATGTAAGGGTTTATTTAGGGATTAATGAAGACTTGCAACTCAGTAAGAACTTATATCATGGTGCAGTTAGGCAAATTAGATTGTTTGGCATATGCAAATCAGGATCAAGTAATTTGTAACAACCAGGTGTGCTTTATCTTGGTATGTAGCACTGGGAAAATTGTTGTTAGGCATATGTGGTTCTGTTCTGTTTAAAAGAGTGTCAATGAACTGTAAGAGCAGCCCAAGGGAATCTGCAAAACATGGAGTGGAAAGTTAGCGAGACTGGGGGTGTCAAGAGAGGGTGATGAATTACATCCATCAGGATGAGTTGACAGAAGGGGAGCAAGTGCCTTCCATCACAAATTTATTTATTTTTCTTTGGACTGGTTATAATTTGCAACTTAAACGAAACAAGACAGGTTATGGGAACAGCTTGGTATGGGCACTTTCTCTTTAAAGTTTTCTGGAAAGGCAGCGGAGGGGCAAGTGGTGATGCCTTAGATAAGTCTGACGAGCTTTGGCAGAACTTTTCTGTCAACAACCTTAGAGAATTAGAAAGTAAGAGCTTGTGTACAAAAATTGCATTTTCATATGGAGAAAATGATGGGATAGTTTAATCTAGTGCAAAAAGTTATTGTAAGAATTAATGCTTGGAATCTGTAGCCAGAAAAATTGGAATGGAAAGAAAAGCACAAATTATTAGGAGTGAGGATGAGTAACACTTGGCACAGACTACAAATGAAGAGAGTGGAGATGGAGGATCCTTTTCATCTGTCTTCTCATTGAGATGTCTTTTTAGACAATTGTTTTTGTCAAGTTGTTGAGCTCAACACAGGAGCATTTTGCTCTAGTATAGTGGCCTATGCTGTACCAGAGGCCAGCTTGGTGGCCAAAAGGTCTTCTGACCCTAATGGCTCTCACATGTTTACATATGTAGCATCTTCATCTGTAGTGATGACAATAATGAATGTCTGTGACTGAACTGCACTGAAGTCATGGTGAATTAATGACTCTTCTGATATCAATACAAAAATAACTTGCTCTTGTGTATCTGTGTTTGGTAGGTACTTGGATGCGTTTAGTCCAGAAAACTAATTATTCTGTGCATTTGGACAGTGCTCTCAGGCACTCTTGGGGATGGTCCTGTGTGGGGCTGAGAGAGTTGGATTTGATGATCTTTGTGGGTCCCTTCCATCTTGGGATAATCTGTGATTCTACTCTTTCTAGTTTATTTGGAAGGAAGTGTCCTTTTATCTCCATGACTGCATGTCTTGTATTTCTGTTAACTTCTGCCAATAATCCATAACAACTGATTAGAGGAAAAACATAGGAGTGTTGTGAAAAACTTGCTCAGAGGCATTTTGTGCTAGCCAAGTCCAAGGGAGCAAGCCAAGTCAATAGAGCTATGGTATCATTCTGCAAATATGTTGTATCTGTGTCATTTTATTAAACAAGCCAATCACAACCAGCAAAGAGCATGAAGGTTTTATATTAGCCAAGGGGCTAACAAGTTCTAACCTGTGAAACAAAGCAATTTTTGTTCCAGCATAGCATACTGGAATATGTGTTTAGAAAAACTTACAAATACTTGGAAGAGTGTTGCTTAGACAGATTGCTTTGAAACTCTTTGAAATCTGAGAAATACCTCTGCAAGCCATTAACTTTTTTTAGACAGGCAGTAAAATGCAACTTTTTGGAAAGAAATGTGTGTATATGTGAAAAAATACACCTAAACAGGTCTGCTAGGAAAAATATGTGTATGCTACAAGGTCTTGTTTAGAATATCAGATATGAAACTGGACAAGAATTGTGCTGATTAAGTAAAACATAGGAATGTGGCCTGATTTATTAAATAGCTGCAAAACAAAAATTAAGTTGCCATTTTACTCTCTAGTACAACCACTACAGTCGTTTTAGGTTTAAAGTAGGATTTTTTTTTTAGTAGTGAATTGTTTTATAGAAAATTAAGCTGTCAGCATAATGTTTAGGATGCATGTGGCAGGACAGAAATGCTTCCTGTAGCAGGATCTGTCCTTTTGCCCTGAGTGATAATTATGTCCACTCATTGAAGAAAATTGCACATCTACTACTCCGGAAGTTACTTGGTATTTTTGTGAGGGATTTATATGAATTATTGGATAAACCCGTAATTTGGCTCCCACTGAAATGAATGGGAGAGACTGGGGCCAGGGGCCTTATTCTGCAAATTGCTAGCAGTTCTTTTGACTCCATTATCTTGAGCAGATAACTGTTAGAATGAAGTGTTACAAATGTTTTATGCCTTGCCACGCTAGCTTTTCACTGAAGAGCACTCACCTCCTTTGATTGCCCGTCTCTGAAGTTTACCTGTTATTTGTGATTGCTTTTGAGGGCTGTGCTGTTGGTGGCAGTTTGTTGGCAGCTGGTGTGTGGAGTGTGGTTCTTCACCAGGAGGTTTATTACGGCTGGAATTTCACCTGAAATTTGAATTTAATTTTAATACTACAGGTCTTTGAAAGTACTCCATGGTCCATAAGCTGTCTCCATGCTATTGATGGGCAGCAGTATTGCTTCAGCCATTACAACCAGGGTACTAAGGTACAAGATTACTTGATTTCATGCAGTACATATGTTCCTGGACTCCTTCAAAATGCTGGCAGTTGTCTGTGCAAACTGCAGGAGAGTGGTGGAAAAAAACCCAGTACAATTAATTGTAATCTTACTGGGAAATACTTAAATATTTCTGGTGAAATAACAGAACTAACTTGTGAATAGAAGAAGTTAAATTGAGCAGGATTAACTGTGCATGCTTTGTTCAGTCGTGTCTGTAGTGCATTTGAGTTTTATGAGACTCAAAAATAAAGACACGCTTTCTCTATTTTTGATGCTATATTGCCTGGAGTCTGACTACCATGGGAGTTAATTTTATATTGTCAGAATTTCTTGTATGTAATACGTGTGTTTTAAGCTTTAGGGGATATTTTAATGCTTCATTGAAATTTTCATATGACATGTAATGCAGCTTGTTCACTTTTTTGATTTTTATGATCCACTTCTGGAAAGGACTGTCCAGAAGGCATAGATCGGGCTTGTACCTTCTGAAGGGGATGAGTTAAGTATAATCACATGCATGTCACTGGACTTACCTCATTCATGTTTGTAGTGCTAAAAGAGAGCATGTGATAATTTTTATGTAGGTCATGAGAGTAAGGACTGGCAATGATTTGCAACAGTAACAAGAGAAAAACAACAGAGTAAAAGCAAAACAAAACAAACTGAAATTGATACTTTAGCCCTGACAGGACTAAAAATAGTAGATGTTCTTTTTCTTTGTAGTTTGTAGCTGGTATGGGTGTCCTGGTGACTCTCCACACTGGGTCCTGGCTGTAATGAAGGGCAATTTCGATGCTCTATTAATATTTTATTAGCTCTTTCTAGGAGCTTCTACTCCCTTACCTCTCTCAGGTCTGAGTCAGCAAGTATTGAGAGTGATGAACACTGAGAGAGGACTTAGAGTGTCTGCTGTATGAAGTTATGCAGGGTGTAGGAATCCAATATATGAATTTTCCAGGGATATCTGTACCTATACTGAAAAATTAGAAAGTTCACAGTTAAGTGATCTCATGGGAACCCGTCCAGCCCAATATTAATTCAAAGAAAAACAGAATTACAGAATCAAGTAGATTGGATGAGACCTTTTAAATTATCTATTTAAATTACCTTTAAATTATCTACCTATGACCTAACACCACCTTGTCAACTAGACCGTGGCATTGACTGCCACATCTGGTCTTTCCTGAACCTCCATGGGCAGCCCATTACAATGCTCAGTCACCCATTCTGTGAAAAACTTCTTCCTGCTGTCCAGCTTAAACCTTCCCTGGTGCAGTTTAAGTCTCTGTCCTCTTGTCCTATGGCTAATTGCTGGGAGAAGAGACTGACCCTCACCAGGCTACAATCTCCTTTCAGGTTTACTGCTATGTGGTGTTAGCTGCTAAAAGGAGATAAAATTGTATTTATTATACCAGAGGAGTGTCTTAAAATGTATTATTTCCTGTTTTACAGAGTGGTTATTTTGCAAGGTTTTCTGCTTGGAGTTTTTTATATATTTTCGTAAAGGAATTGGCATAGAGCACTCTTCTTGGTGCTGACTAGGGTATTCTCAAAAGGTATCAAGAGGATACTTAGAACACTTTATAGACTGGAAGTTGTCAAAATTGCTTCAGATGCTCCAGCTGTTGGGTATTCTGTATCTTGCAGAATAAATCATTTTGGATAGGACAGACTTCTGCAATGAATCTGACTGATTCTTTATTTGCCCTATTCTTGGCTTTCATTCAAGGGGTAATTTTCTGGAGGACTTTATTTTCTAAATGAATGTCATATTTCCAGGAATCAAGAAAGTCACTGCATCAGATTTTCTGAGTGGATGCTTTGGATAAGATTGTGTTGTGTCATGGCACATGTGTTGCAACCAAAATATTGTCCAAACCCCATATTTGGGAGACACCAGTATAATGAAAGATGCCAGAATACAATTATTCTTGCCTAGAGCAGGCTTTAGTTTCATTTTGTCTGTTTTAAGAAACTTCTTTCCTGTGTCCCTCCCTCCTAAAACAATCTTAGAAACACAGGAATCCAGACATAGAAAAGAATTTGCTACATTTTTATTTGTAGATTTTTTTACTAATGTATTTAAATATTTTTATACCAAGTTTTTCATTAAATGAGTAACAACTTGAGAGTTGTCTCATATAAATAATGAGCATTTGTAGTAGAAATTGTGTGGCTTACTGTTTTGTTTTTTTTTTTTACCAACTTAATTTGAGATTCCTACACTGACTGGCTTGTATATACACTTTTTTAAAATCAAGCCAACTTTGGGGTTAATTTGATATGGACATCAGCTTCAGTGAAACTGGTGTGTCAGGGCCCACACTGGCAGTATGTGACTTCAAAAGTTATTTTGAATCAGTTGAGATCTAATAACTGTCAGTAGTGTAAACCACTAGATTTTGTACTAAATGGTAAAGGGACAAGTGCGCACAGCCTCTTGACTGGTGGCCAGTGTTGAACAGTTGCTACATAAACAAATTTGATTAACAGATAAATTATTAAGCTAAGATGCATCAGGTATGTTTCTTGCTTCCTTTTGCTTGTCTTTTGAATTGCCTTAAACTTTGTAAGTGGGAAGTGAAATTACCTTGCATGTGCTGCTCATTAGGAATATAGGTACAGCTTCCTTAGCTTGGTTGAGTCACAGGAAATGATCCCTGGGTTAGGAATATCTCTGTGAGGTTTGGACCCTTTTATCTCAGTTATCTTCAATTTCAGTGGGTGGTTTGTTTTTGGGGTTTTTGGTTTTGTTATTTTTTTGAGAAGGTGAAACATCTGCAAGTGAACAAGTTTTTGTGCTGGTTTCCTTATAAATTATGAACAAATGTTGTTTAGGATAGGGAGAAAATGATTGTTTAGAAAACACTCTTCTTATCCTCTTTGCTGTCTGGAACATGCAGCCTGTTAGGATATTATTAAATATTATTTACTTTCATAATTAGTTTAATTCCATTGCATATTGTCTTAAAAATTATTCTGTCAATTGCAAGTTTTTGTTTGACAGTGGGCTGCTCACATTTCCAGTAGATACTTAGTTGCAAATTAAGGGCATTTTTCTTAGGGCGATTTATTTTGTTTGTTTCTTTCTTTATTTTGGGATTTTTCTGTGTGGGATTTTTTCTTTTAATTTTATTTTTAATTTTTCTCTAGATATGTTTCTTCTGTTTCAGTCTTCTTTTTGCATGCACCCAGTTGTTACTTATAATTTGGAGGAGAGGTTGCGTTGCTTATTTTTTTTTATGCCAGCAACCCTTGACATCAAATGGCAGCTCTTTTGTTTCCCCTCCCACGACATGTTCTGACCCTGAGCTTCTGTTGAAGTGATTAACTGCAAAATGGTATTTTTGGATATTTAAGCTGTCCTGAAGCTTTGCTGTGGAAATCTCAAGGATACAGAAGAAATCCTTTTTTTTCAAAGTGCTGTTTTAGGCTTTTGCAGGCTCAAGCAATTGAGGATTGGTTCAAGTTAGACTTATGTAGATATTTATTTAACTATATGATTTTCTTAAAACAAGGTTACAAGTAGAAAATCACAATGACAGGTGAGTGGTAACTTGAGAGATGATAAGTGATTGCATGTTTGAGCCTTACATGCTTTGAGGGACAGCTGACAATATGTCTTTAAATGTCTGTGACCCACATAGAAATTTGTTGGTGTTGCAATTCCTGGGGATGCTAATTAAATAACTTGCACTGACTGCAGCATACGGAGTGACAAATTGTTTCTGATGATCCCAGAGTAGCTCTTGAGGTGAGTGGAAGTATTGTTTGAATCTGACACGGTTTCTAGGTTGTTGCATGCCTGTGTGATAGTTCAGATGAAGTCAGAGTGCTGGAGTTAATGTGATCTGAGTCTGGGACCATTCATCTCCTGGAGGCCATTTTCCTCAGGAGTATTAAAAGCTGAGCAAAGGAATTTTGAGCAAGATGTTTTGTGCTTTTAAGAGGGCAATAAAATGCTCTCCATAACTAGATAGGCCCTACTTTACTTCCTTTTTTTTTTGATTTTTAGTCCTTGATTTTAAACTGGCTGCGTGTGAGTTATGTAAGGGTCTGGAACACAAGATTTCACTGAAAACAGAGTTGAAGAGAGAAAATATATCCTAACTTGAATGCAAGCATCAAAATCAGTCTTTTTAATTGTAATGACACACCTAAGACTGTAAAAGTTATTTCATATTTACCTATTTCCCCTTACTAAGGTGCTGATAGAGAAAGTTTCCTTTTTAAGAGGACAATATAAACAGTCACAGGGAAACATTCAGATGTGTTTATGTTAGCTGGAGGCTGCAGAGGAGCCCAGAGAACAGCTTCAACATTAACTCTTTCTCTTATACTCAGTTAATTGTACTAACACACCAGGGAGATGAGGGCCAGCAAGGGCAAACACAGAGCTGTGCTTCTGATCCAGCTGCCTCCTCACTGCCCTGTTTCTCTTTTTAAATGTTTCATCCATTGCAATTCAGCCACTGGGGAAGAAGCCTAGTTGCAAATACATGTTTGTTTATTAAACTTATGTTTAGAGGATCTGCCTTCTGCATAATTTCTATTTAAGAAAGTCAGCTCCACAGGGAAACTGGGTGTCTTGCACACAGGAGTGGCCCCCTATGGGTGTACCTCCTTGCCAAAATAAGGCTTGGCCCTTGGATGTCATTGAAGGAGAGCAGTGCCACACACCTACCCACTTATTTTTTTACCTCTGGTTGCTTATTTATTTTACTCCAAAACTCTTGGAAATTGAGGTTCCTAGTGCCTAAATGGTGGAGGCAAGGGAGAAAATAATTGTGTTATGATATCCACTACTGACCAAATAGCTGTGGGTTTTGTGTATTGGACACCTGATTTACCAGTAGCCATATCAAAAATAAGCATGGCTTGTAAAATCCCCTGAGCTGTTGTAGGAGAAGTGAGCTCTTGGTAGACACCAGAAGATGAAATGCAGTTGCTTGTACCAAGTTGCTCTTGGAAGGTGGGAAAACCAAAAGACAGGCATGCAGGCTGGGCAGGTGGCAGCCTTTCAGTGGAAGCTGAGGCACTCTGCAAATTATTATCTGGCAGAGGCAGAATAGGAGAGATGAGTAGATTGTTCTGGAAACGTGTTAAAATCAACTAGTTGCTGCACCCTCGAGCGAATGAGTGACATTTTTCAAGAGGTTATCTTTTCCTCTTGGAAGAATCATACAGCTGAGAAAGTGTCATGCATACTTTTGTAAAATTAGAGGGGGGAAAAGGTGCAGAAATCACTTCTTGTCTAATCTTGTAACAACTTTAATTTTAGTAATGTTAGATGCATTTGAGGCAAACCTTTCAAACATCAAGGCTTACAAGTAGTGATTGGTGGGGTTCCATTTTTGTGAACTGTGTACTTTTAGTCTCCTAAACCAAGGAAAAGGCTTTTTGACTTCTCTGTGATATGTCTCTATATGCTGAGGGTGCTGTGTGTGGTGTAAGTATGGAGCAACAGATGGCTACAATTTGGAGCTGTTGAATTCCTCTTTCTTTTGAATGTTTCCTTGCTATTACCCCTGTAGGAGTTTGTGAGAGCCCTAAAGGCAAATGCAAGGTCCAGACCCCACTCCAAAGTACCATACATTTTGGAGTGCTCTTAACTTTCGGGTTCTCAGTTGTTTTTCTGTTTGTACCAAAGTCTTTATTGTAAAGTCATCTCTCCAAGCCAGTGTCTCATCTGTCCTGTGCAGAAGTTGGCAGTAATGTAGTTTCTGGCACTGTGTTCCGAGTGGTTTACTCTGTTCCCATTGCATACTGAGTCTCTGTAAGTGCTATAATTCTGGAAGGAATCCTGCAATTTTTCACTGACTGGGAGTAAAGCTCAGTCCTCCTAGGATCAAGAAGTGTTCTGTTTTTACTTAATAAATTTGAAACCTGCAGTAAGAAATCTCCTGCCTTTTCCCTAGTATGATTCTGTGCTGTACTGTGAGGAGCAGGATATTCACTGCCTGTTACAGCTGTTAGTGAGATGAATGTGAAGTAACAGCACTAACAGGGTGCCTGACTCAAGAAATTCAGGGCGAGTGACACTTGATTCTGTAGCAACATTGGCATCAGCTGTTAGCTCTGGTGACATGGTCATTGCCTTGAAACTGTGACCCGAGTTCCCTTTTTGAGGAACGAAGAACCTGCAAACCTACTTCAAAAACCAGGGCAGCTGCTTTGTTTGTCTTTTAAAAATCTGTATTTCTGCCTTTTTGCTTGGTCAATGTTTAGAACCATTTAAAAAGTAAATGTGACATGGGGACTGAGATCCTGCAGCTAGAGCTCCTTTATAATTACATATTCAACCACAGCTGCACAAAGGAAAATGAGAGTCTCTTTTCCTTTATGTACCGTATTTCCTTTATGTACCTAAGCTTTCCCTTAGGTTTAAATTGGCGTTTTGGGCTATACTCTCTTGAGCCACTGAAGAGCTTATCAGAAAAGGAAGGAAACAGGGGGAGGGAAAGAAAGATAGATTTCCAAATGACAAGCGTTTGAATAGTCAGAGTTCAATCCCTAAAACAAAAAGTGGAATCTTTTTTTTTTTCTAAATAATGTGCTTTACAGTCTCACCTCTCATCTTGAGAAACATAAAAGAGCAAGTAAAAGAGATGACCCAAATCACAGAGTCCTTTGAAAGGAGAAATTCAGCTGTTTTGAACACTTACAATCAAAGGAAGTGGTTTCCCTAATTACATGAACTATGTGAAAGCTCTCAGAATAGCTCTTCCACCCCAGGATTCCTTGCACTTTAGAAGTTTGCATAAAAGCTCACATGGAGAATCAGATGCAAAGTGTTTGATTCAAATTTTATTAGGCAGAAGTGAGCATACATTCCTATCTCTGGGTTTGACAGCTGCTTGGGTTTGGACCACAAGCTTGGGTTTGATGGATTTCAGTCCTATACTTAAATCTTTCACTCTTCAGGTTCTCTGGTGAGACACCCCTATCGAGAAAAGTAGAATTGAAAAAATGGAGAAAGGATAGAGGGATTTCTTTGTGAGCTTTCAGTTGAGGATTCTTCACTCTGATGTTCATTATTGTGAAAACCCCTCCTTGTACACAGCTTTTATGAGGAATTTTGCTTTCTCACATTTTAAAGAAACTGAATATCTTAAAATATACATTTAGAAGAATTGCAATCTGAATTCTATAACTTTAGTATTATTCTAGCACCACCATTTACTTCAATCCATCAAAATTCTGAATTCAGAAGAGACTTTGAACAAAAAAGCAATATTTTCAAAAGACTATTACACCTTGTGGTTTCTTTTTGTACATACACAATAATAAAGGTATGTTAGTCTAAACTAAACAGTGAGGATACATGAAAAGATGCAGGACACTTCTAAAGGCTTAAGATCTCTGGTGCTGTCCCTGAGGATACAATATGGACTAATTAATGGTTTAAATATTTAAGAATAGTATTTGCAAGGTTTGCAGTAATATGCAAGACCATCACACTTGCTCTGTACAATAGTGACCTCAAAATGGTCTCATTCTCCCCTCAGAGCTAACTACAGTAATTAAATCCAGATTCGGTAAAGACAGAGATAATTGATAAAATTGACCTTGAGAAGAGATCTAAAAACTCTTCAAAGTACAACAGTTCAAACCTAAGAAGGAAAAAGAGCAGGAGGACTATGACAGCCTTCTGCATATATGGAATCAGCCAGACCCTCTTTATAATGACACTATGCCAGTTGCAAGATACGGCTAACTTTTCCTGAAGAGCAGGAGGAATGTTTCTCTAGGTCCTTTTTTTCCGGCCAATACTGTTTTGGTTTTTTTCTCCCTCTCTTCCCAGGCAGAAGGAAGGACTTTACCTGGAATAAGGGAATTGTCTCCTAGAAGTAAACACCCTCAGAAGGCCAGTGGTGTTGCGAGTAAAGTGCACAGCACAGTAGCAGTACAAGTAGAAAGGGAAGGGAAATGTTGCATAGCCATATAGCTGTGACAGGGTGGAAAAGAGTTCTTGCTTTGTGTCTTCTAGAGAGTTGTGTCTCAGGCATCAAAGCTTCACTAGAGGATGATTTTGCTTGGTTGAAGGAGAATGCTTGAATTCATTCCAGCCTTGCTTGACCTGAAAGTGGCATGGAAATTTACATCTGCTTGTGTCTGATCCTTGATAGGAGTCAGTTTCTTAGGCAAGGTTTTGGGTATGTCTGGCACTAGAAAATGGGAAGCTGTGGTATATGCGATGCTGTTATTCTTCCACACCAAAGGATCTGTTGCAGATTTGAATGTACTTTGTGCTACCAAAACGTCACGGAGCTCCTGGGCCCTGGATCCAGCTTGTGAGCTCAGTTCATTGTACTTCGCTAATCTAATCCTTGTCATGTTTGGAGCATAAATCGGTTAGTAGCTATGCAAAGACTACAGGCATTGCTGGAATAGGAAGAGATGCAAATTCTCTCTGTTGCACTCAAATTCAGATTGGAATTGTCATTAGCTGCAGCATGATGCCTTCTCTTCAGCTCTTTAGGTACAGCTCAGGAGAGAGGTTTTGTTGGACTCTGCATGTGATCCTGGTCCTGAAAGTTTCTGTGGTCCCATACTTATACAGTTCCTACTTCCTCTGATTCATTTATTGCAGGTCCTTGGCAAGCACAGTTCAGGGTGATGGAGAAAGTAGTGCAGGTCAGTGGTTTTGTAACCACAGAATAGATGATCTTCATTTTGAACTGGCCTTTTAAATGTTATTCATTCCCCATTAAGTATGTGTGGTTTTCTTCTCGTATTAGTAAGTACAGACATGGGTAGTGGTTACGGTACCTCTGGAGGTTCTTCCATAACTTTGGGGAAGGAACTGGCTAGAGATATTGTTGTTTCATTGGAGAAGAGCAATGAGAAAACAGACTTTTGACTTAATTTGATATGCTGTAGTGGTACAAGACCCCTGTGAGTTCTCTGCTCCTTGTAGGTCTGCAAGACTCAAAGCAACTGCCTTTGTAAATCAGTCTGTAGTTTCACTGTTCTAGATAGGTTCTTCTGGATTTCCACTTTCTGCAGAGTTCAGAGATACTGGTATTCAAGTTATTAACTTTTTAAAAATGTATTTTGAGGCTGCCCACTTTTATTCCTACACAACAAAGATTAGAAATGAAGTAGTTGCTATTGCCATATCTGTGTAAGCCAAAAGCTATAAAGACGCCTAGGTAAGATAGGGGCTTCTGTGTACAAGAAATTCATCACAGAAAAGTAAGGGAAAAGCTGAAGTTACATGTCAGCAATATATAGTAGAGTAATATTAATAAATGTGGATGTATGACACTAAAAGCATTTTAAAAATATGGCTGGTTTTTCTCCAAGGTTATCTTAGCCATTGTTTTACTTGGAATTTTTTAGTTCTAATGGAAAAAAGGTTGAGATACCCTAAAGGCAGCATGAAGAATCCCAAGAAAAAATAAACACTGGGTCCATGTTTCATAAAGATGAAATATTAAAATTTGATGAGTTTTGTCTGTTGTTTTTTTTGGTTTTTTTTTTTTGATCATTGCTACCCAATAGAAGTAGCATTTGAACCAAGTTTATAAGTAAAATACAATTTTCAGTCTTAGACGAAGAAGAGTGACTTTTCTGAAAAGCAGGTAGAATTCACCATGTTTCATGCTGGATGTTTTGGACAGTTTCACATATAACCATGATGTGTGTCATTCAGATAATGGTGACAGCTCATTTTCCTGACAACCTCGGATTTGTGAGGTTGTGCTTTAGGGTAGGTGAAAGTCACAGAAAAATGCCTCTCATCAGTGGAGGACTCTCATTCATTTCAGCAAAGTGCCAACATCTGTAGTTGGCAACTACTTTGCTTTCTTTTTATGGCTGCTGGTCACAGCTGTAATTTCTGTTTTGAAAGCTTTTTTAAGTTAGGTGGATTCCAGGTATACATACCTTTTCTGCAGGAGCAGCTCAGTTTTGAGTGACAGCTGGGGAGAGCCTTGTGCAGAGCTCTAGCAGCCCATGTGGAAAACAAAACCTTGTGGTGTGCTGTTAACATATAACAGCTAATGCATTTTGTGAAGTGGTTTTTTTCATAAGGGTGAGCTCAAGCTCACCTGGTTGAGTTACATTTTCTGGAATTATAACATTCGCTAGGATTCCAGTAAGTGGGATTCCCATCAAGTGTTGTCCCTATCATTACCTATAGTAGGTTTGATTTATCCATTCTAAGACAGGCTTTAAGTGAGTGTTCATCAAGAACATGATGGATTCTTTTTCTCTGTGGTTAAATTACAGTTTTCATGATTAAGATGGAAGAACACTTCATTGTAAAGATCATAGCTGTAAAGATCATAGTGGATCAGGATGCATAAGTACATCTGTTGCTATCTCTGTTGCAGTCTGTGCTAATTCTTCAGCAAAAGCCACTGTACAATGAGATTTGACTTGTTCTAGGTTGTCCTATTGAGATTCCTTACAAATACCCTGCAGATCTCAGAAGAATCACTGCTCTAGTTATGTATGTATGGCCATGGCTCCTTGAGGGTGGATTAGTTTTGCCTATCACTTTCATAGCAAAATGTCTTTCCAACAAGGTGCTCATGAAACCTACAGTGACTTTGATCTCAGAAATAATTTCCTTGGATATTTTTCCATTTGTTGGGTCTGGAATGATCCCTATGTTGCATATTAGCGGTGATATCTTCTCACCTGTGGAGTATGCCAGGAGTCAAAATTTCAAGTTTTGTTATTCTGTTGTGTTTTAGGAATGTTGAGGATTTTTTTACTGTTCTCCATAGTCAAAGCTAGTTTGTCTTCAAAGTGTTTGCAAGTGACTTGGAAAATTTCCCAACACTGAAAAGAGAAATGATGATTGCTGAAAATAAACAGCTCTATGGGAGCTCAGGTATTTCAGCTCTGCTGTTTAGTCCACTCATCTATTGTTTCTACTCAGTTGCTGGTGTTGCTTTGCTGCTGGAGGCAGCTCAGTATTCCAAATCTGCCTGAATTAAAAATTACAAATATTGTGGACATTGCTCATTTCTAAACTCTTACACCAGTAAAAATACATAGTTTATGCGTGTTTCAAATGCTTTTATTTTATGTGAATAACAGTAGTGAAATCCAAACAAAACTTGCTCTTGGCAGATCTGCCTTTATTAGATACCTTTTTATTAAATGCTCCTACAATCTTACGTTGTATGTTGCAAAATGTAACAGTCCTGTGGGTGTATTTCTACTTGAAATCTGTCTGGAAAATGAGTTATTTTTCCATAACCTTTGTTTTGGTTTTTTGTTTGGATTTTTTTGTAAATAGCAGTATAAATGTAACATTGAATTTTTTCAAGCTTATTAACATTCTATAAGGATTTTCTGCAGAAAGTACCTCTGCTTAGTTTTGTCAAACTGTTAGCAGCTTCTTCTCTCACAGATAGCACATTTTTAACCCTCCTCATGAGGAAAACACCATGATCCTGCCATTTCTTAGTTAGTGCTGTGTGGGCTGCACGTGGTCATTGTATTGATGGAGGTCGGAAGGAGGACTGAGCCAGTTAACTTGATCTCATTCCCTCTTACTGCACAAGGCAGAGGGTCTGCTGCTACATCACAAAGACAAAGCCCCTGTGATTTTTAGAGGGACCAGCCTGCTTTTCATGGGCTAAGCAAGCCTTTGCAGTGTTTTGACAGGCACATTCTGAATTTGCTAGCTAGAACTTTAAATCCCCTAGCCTTCAAATTATCCATAACCTACCAAGTTCTGCACAAAGGTGACTATAAAGAATTATAGCAGAGTATAAAACTCGGGGTTTTTTTTTTTCAAATGGTCAATATCCAATACATTTTACTACTAACGAATCCTATGGTGTTGCATGATGCAAATTAATTATTTAAAAGTGAATTTCATAAGATGGGGTGAGCCTAGAACAGAATACAATAAATTTATGTGCCTATTCCTTATCTGTGGTACATTATGATAGTTTAACAGAAATGAGCTGTCTTGGTAATGTGCTTTTTCTTTCTTCAAGATTGTAACCTTAGAATCAATACAAGGTATTTAAAGTGTGTGTTTCTACCACAGTATCTCCAAAAGAGAGATTTTTCTTATGATCTACACCAATGGGTTTAAAATATTGGTAAAATGATTATACAGCAATAAGAATTTATTAGTTTCCTGTACATTTCCACTTTTAGTCTCTGGGATTTGTAACAGTGTAGGACATAATTTTGGATGCAGATTTGATGCTTTGAAAGATTTGCTCAGTCAAAATGCTTCAAAGTACAAATTTTGTATGTCAGTGTAGATGTACTTATGAGAATTTTATTCTGTTCTTTACAGAAATGCTGATGACATCAATCTGAGAATGCAATTTAACTCTTTTCTCTGTGGTTTAAGAAACAGGATACTGTTTCCTAATACAGTTTGAATATAGAGGCAGTGTTGTAAGAGATAAGTGCTGACAGTTTGAACATGTAAAGGGCCTATAGAAACCAGCTTTTTTTTGGGATAAGTTATCATCTAAATGAATACTAGAAAAGAAGCCCAAGCTCATACAGCTTTAAGTGCCATGCCAACCAGTTTTTAAACTATGATTGCCTATGGGAAGAGATGGTGTGCTGGGAATGTGCCCATCAAAGCACTTGGTAACTGCTTATTTGCGGTGAAAAATCTCACTGAGGATTCTTTGGCTTTGCCATGTTCCTGAGATTTTCCTCTCACCTTGTTAGTATTAAAGACAGTTTAATAGGTTTAACAAAAATTATCTGAACTGGGCAATCAGTATCCTTTGCCTGTTATTTGGGCCCCCAAAACACAAAATCCTTGTTTGTATTTTTTTCCATAGAAAACTTCATGGGAACAGACAAATCAGTAGGCAAAGTCCTAAATTTTTATTTTGTATAATTTTCTTTTCTGTGTTCAAAACTATAATAATTACCTAACATCCCTGCTGTATAATTCTTGGTAATAATTTAATGTTTCTGAAATTCTCTTAAGTATCCCTTTATTGCATATTGAGAAGGTAATTTGTTAGCAATGACAGATGCTGACTTTTTATTTCATCTGTAAAATGATGTTTTGGGCTTGTTCACCTAGAGAAACTGATGATATAAGAGGTGTCATCCTTTATTAGACATCAGTAAATTCATGGGAAAGGATTCATGAGGCACTGTAAATGGACATAGACTGGACATATTTCTGAGCAGGAGTCTAGAAATAAAGGTGTGGGATTTATGTGTTGGCATTCCATATCTTGTATGTGGTTTTCACTAATAGAATGATGTTACTAAAGCATCAGCTGGCCTCTTCCAGTTGCCCTTGTATTAGACTGTAAAACCCCCTGAGAGTAGCTAAGTTGCAGCTTTCCCAAGAACATGACAAAGGTCAAAATCCTTAAAATGCTACAAGACTTAGGAAAAAAATATCTTTCCAAAGCTGCCTTAAGTCTGTCTAAATATCTCCTTAATAAACATGGCAAACAGTTCTCTGGAAAATTAAATAGCCAGACTTTTGCACAATATAATAATATATATTATAAGGCAGTTAAGGAAGTTGTGTTAATCAGATTAAACAGCTAACCGTGTATAACTCTGTCATTTTGCATGCAGTGAAGGTGCCACTTGCTGTGTGGTTAACTGATTTACTAACAGGGGAGTTGGTTGGCTGCTGGCCGACGCAGTGGTCTCACAGGGGGCTGCAGCTATTTCCTGTGTTAATCCTAAACCAGTGTGCTCAGACCAGAGTGGAAAGATACTTTACTCTTTCCAGTCAGCTGTTCCAAAGGCACCTGGAAGAAGTGGTGGTTGAGTTGCTTTGGCTGGACCCATGCAAAAAAAGCCTTTTGATACTGAAAAACTCTGTGAACAGATGTCCTTTTACAGTTCCAGCTGTGGTGCTGGAACAGACTGCCCAAAGCCTTGATCACTTCTCTTGACTACAAGTGTGAGGGTAACAAATTTCTAATATATTTCCAAGGAGAACCAGAGTAACTAAAATATGCTGAGTTGTTTGGTCTTTGCTAACTTTAACTGCCTTGGGATAGGGAGCTCTAACAAGAGTAGCTGCAGCTGCTGTGAGTAGCTGGCAAGCAACAACACAGCTGTATGCAAAGTGCCTCCGTCCACATCCTTACTGCCTTTGCGGCTGCAATTAAAGATCTGACGATACGGCCTTGTCTGATTCCCAAGTAATGCCAGCTCAGCATCAGGTGGCCACTGCCCACATCTGCAGTCAGCACCGACCTTGAAGACCTCATCAGAGCTGAACTGCACTTGCTTTTGCTGCACCGGTACAAGGCAGAGCAAAAACAAGTCAGGGCTTGAGTAATCCTGGTGAGCTGGGGCTTGTGCTGCTCATAACGAGACCACGCTTTCCAGGCAGCTTGCTTTGTCCCCTCATCTGCTGTTGGCTGTGCTTAGAATTTGTGTTTGTGATTTCTGTCCAGCTATTGCTGAACACAGACAAGACCTGGAGGAGAACCTTGTTTTTACCTGCTGAAACACCTGAAGATACGGTTATTCATGCGTGGTTGTTTGTACTACAAGGTTAAGAGCAGCACTAGTGGTTCTACAAGCAGCTCTAGGGTGATGTCAGCCTTAGATGATGTAACTGTCATTTTGATGTATGTCAATAAGTAGAGATTAAACAGGCATAAAACCAAATTACCTGTTAAACACTGTGATCCATACCATGGTTCACAGGACACAATTACACTGTTTGTACACTTAGGAATTACTTGAATTCCAAACTCTTACACTGATTGTTTTATGAATTGGTTTGATTTACAGTGAGCCAGTTAAATGAATTAAGAGAATTAAATTTAAAAGGTTTCAATGTAATTTGTTCTGACCTTGGATTTTGTGGTATTTGAATTATGTAAGCAGTGGATTAGGTTTGTTTAGAAATCTGGATCCCTTTGCCTTCAAGAAATAGTGTGTAGTCTGTAATCCCTTCAGCAGGACTCAAGAGAGGGACATAATTTCATCCATACCTGTGATGTAAGTGCAGTATGAACAATTTTAGCATAGTTTGATGGTCAGTAACAGGCTGTTACTAAGCTTATCATGGCACTAAGCATAATATTCAACTTTGTTTCAATTACCTTGTGTGTCTGTGTCTCTATGTTGTGTCCAGGGAATTTGTATTTAAGTGTTTGGATGTCTTTTTTTCAGCTGAACTTCGCTAGTTCTGCTTCAATCCCACCTTTAAAAAATAAAATTCTGTCTTTCACACAAAAAAACTAATGTAATGAAGTAGTTGAATACTTGTTGCTTGTCATCACTATTCAGGAAGTAAATTGGTGCTCATTTAGCTTGCATAAAATAGCAGCTTTACTGAGGGAAGAGTGTCATGCCCAAACCAGCAAGGGCTGACTTCTTCAACAGCTTGTAGACAGATAGATGCATGACAGGATTTTCTTCCAAGCATTTAGGAATTTTGGATTAAAGTACAGTTTTGATGCTTAAAGGTGATTCTAAATATTCTTGTTACTGTCTAAGAGACCTTTGAAATACCAGTCTTTAACCACCACTTTGTAATTTGCTATCTGAAAGTAATTTTCATTGAAATACGGCACCTTCTTGTCAAAGATAGTACAAAAGCTTCAAAGATAGGGACTGGCTTGCATCTGGTTCTCACTGTAAGGAATAAGAGTCTTTAAATTGGATAATATAGTTCACAGCTGATCACAGCAACAGAAAAGAACAAAACATGAAAGGAATAGTCTAGAATCGCTAGTGCTAACAACAGCATAGTGATTAAAAGTATTTGGAGAGGATTTCTGTGCAATATAATGGTCCTTAGGAAAAGCTGGAAATTCTTTTACCCCACAATTTTTCATTGTCATATCTGTGGGCAATTAGAAAGTGCTTCTCTCGATTTCTTAGATGGAAGCTTGTTTTGGTACCTGTTAAATCCCAGATTAAAGTATGAACATCAATGTGAAGGTGATGGTATTAGCTGTGGTCAACACAGCATTTTTTTGTAGCTCTGTAATGTGATCTTAGTGTATATAACATAAATAAGATAATCTCAAAAATATTTTTTTGCATTTCCAAGTGGTAAAAGCACTGTGTGTCTGTGCCTGTGGCAGTGAAGTACTCATCTGTTTGGCCTGATACTCGTATTTTGATTGCAGTCCCCATCATGGTGCACTGGGTGATCGGTCAGTCTGGGGTTTGCTGCAGTGCAGCCCCTCCTGTTGTCCACTGACTCTGATGGACTTTCACTGGATCCAGCAGCATCTTGTGTGACATGGAGAACAGTCACTGGGTTCTGCACATAGTTGTGGTGGGATAGGGAGCTATGGAACTTGGATTTGTTAATCATGAGGCATTTTCAATCATTCTCTGAAAAAATTCTTCAGGTACTTGTTTTATAGCCAGGACCTAAAAATATTATGCTATGGGAAAATTAAATATGAGACCCATCAATTTAATTCTAATGACCTGTTGAAGTACTTGTGTTGTAAACACCACAGCAGATGGTGTGCTCATGGCTTTGAAGACATGGTGTGTTTTAAGTACTTCATAAGAAGATGGTTTTATTCCATTCCTCTGACCAAGGTGTTAATGAAAAGGTGGTTTAGATAGTTTTTCTAACTGTTGTTTCTGTCTCATATTCAGATAGGCAGTCAAGGAGAGTGAGGTCTCCTGGTAATCTGGCAGTAATGATGGAAGGAATTAGAGAAATTAATGCCTCAGGAATATTCAAACATAATACAAAAGTTTCTGAGATGGAGATTTGAACGAGTCAGTGGTCACCTGCATCCTCCAGCCTAGGGAAGGAGGTTGGAGGTACATCTCGTGCTTCTGCTGCTGCAAGACTTCCTTGTCTTGGGAGGATGGTGGGGCTGCAGTTGTAGGGCAGAGCTCCTTCTGCTGGCAGATCCCTTGACTGGCTGAGTCTTGAGTGTTGCTGTTTACCTGCAGGTGAATCTTCCCACATTTGCTTAGATAGCTGCCAATTAAATTATTTTGTAGCCTTGTAGATTGACTGAAAAGGAAGGCTATAGCAGTTTTTATGCAGAAACCCAGAGTACATCAGCTACTGCTATTCTAATAAACGTAGAGCTATAGCAAGCCAGTATTTGTTTGGCCTGTTTTAGAGGTGGTATCATGATACATGTGCTTATGTGCATAATTACGGATAAAGGCATTAGATGACTCAATTTTTTGCTGCTGTTGTTGCTTAAAGACTTTTTTGAGTAACTTCAACACAGGTTTGAAGACCTTTAGCTAATGCTCAGAAATTTACACATATTCAATTAAATCTTAACTATAACTTTGAACTTAGCTTGGGTTACAGTAACTCTTCATACTGCTTAGCCTGCTCAGCAAGAAAAACAATATTACCATCAAGTGAGTAATCTTTTTTCACAATACCAGAAAATTAACTTTTAAAATGTATGCTGTTTTCAGCAAATCGTACTGCAGACTGACACACCTACAAGTCCACAAAATAATTTAATTGGCAGTTATCTGAGAACACATGTGAAAACTCACCTGTAGGCAAACAGCAACACTCCCACTGCAAGTCAAGGGATCTGTGAAGGGATCTGTCAGATACTTTTGATAAGTTCTGAGGAGTTAATTGTGATCTTGTTTTTGTTAGGTGCTCTTGCCTGGTATAGAGTTAACATAATCTTGAAGTCTTAAAGCATTACTGTGAAGAAAAATATAAAATAGTACATCCTTGTATTTGCAAATTATGTATATTTGTATTAAAAAATGTGTCTAAAATCTGTTAAATATTTGTTTTGATTCACTGTAGAGATGAAACTATTGAGACACCTTCCAGGAGATACCTGACCTTTTTTCTCAAAAACTACATGGTTTATATGTCTTAATTTTCCTTGGATACAGTCTCATTGTCTTGTAGTCTCTTGCTCAAACCCAGCAGCATTGTTCAAGTGGAATTTGAAGGTTTTGTGTATTTGTCCAGAATTGCCAAACATCTGTAGTCTGCTTTGAGGAGCAGTTTCAACTGCACTGCTGGGTATTTGGCAATCTCAAGCATGCTTGCTCTGTGTATTTAATCAGACTCCATAGCGCATGCCTGGAAATTCCACATTTCCAGTAAACATTGGATGGAGCTGTGTGCATGGTATGCTGTAACAGCCTGGAGTGCTGGACTCACTGAACCCATGGTACTTTGTGCATAAACACAAATTCTGGATAGGACTGCTGCTGCTCTGCCAAAAATCCCAGATCTTTCTTGGAATAAAGTTTTCCAAGATCTTCAGTTTTTCCAAAGACTTAACTTCCTACATCAGTGCCTTGGCCATGAAGAATAGTCTGAAATTTATTTTTCCCACCCCCCAAACATACAAAGCATTCATCTGCCGAACTCTCTCACTAAGTTTTCATATGTCAAGCATTTGTGAACAGTCTTTCCTAGATATGTATGTGCTTATATATATATATATATATCTAATATTATATGCTGTATGTGTATATACCCAGTGGGGTATGAAATAAGCTATCACAGTAAATGACCCATTCCAAACTGTCTAACTTGTTTGTTTATTTGTTTGTTTTCAACAGGCAGAAATACTCAGTGTGCTCAGTCACAAAAACATCATTCAGTTCTATGGAGCTGTCATTGAACCTCCAAATTATGGCATAGTTACAGGTAAGGATTTTTGTCTGACCTTTTTCTCGACTCTTTAAAGCTACAATGTTACAAGACTATCTCCAATGTTACCCAATTACAGTGTTTTGCTGATTGTTCTGGTCTTTAAATGTTAAGAGTGCTTGCCACTACCTGCCTCAATGTAATTGGGAGTGCTGGGACCAGGCTGGGAGCATTGCTGGAGGCAGCATGGAGGCAGGAGAGGCCTCGTGCACAAATACAGGACTCCTTTAAACAGTACCTTTCACTGTGTTCTCTTACCCTGTTTGGAGAATTGCTCTTCCATTCTAATTGGCGTGTCACAAAAGTAGAGGTTTTCATGATACAAAGTCCTGGCTGCTTCTGTGAGCAAGGTGGGCTGGGTGTCTGCTCAGAGCAAAGCTGCTCCATGAGTTCTGCCTGCAGAAAGTAGGAGAATTTGCACTGTGAGGTTCACAATGGGAAGAGCTTGAAATAGAGTCAAGGGTTTGTAAGACACTGTAATACAACTCCTTTTATGCATTGGAAACTAGGTTTTGTTTGTTTTGATATTCCTAGAATTATGTGGAAGTTCTTTTTTGTGGTATTGTTGGGGTATTTTGTTGTTTGGATTTTTGGGTTTTTTTTTTCTTTCACAGTTTTAAGCTTCCTGCTCTTATCTTGGGAGATGGTCCAGATATAGAATTTTCTCCCTTTCCTTTATGGAACGAACTATGTAAGATAGGAGTAGAAAGTAAACCCAAAGCAAAGAAATTTCTCAACTGCTCAAACAAATGTTTGGAGAGATAAAACCCATGAAAGCATGGGTTAGGAGGTGTGTTTTGGCATGTCTGTAACTTTCAAAGTTCAATATGAAGAGTAATCTTTTGCATGTGGCACAATCTAACATAAATTTGAGTCACTGCCAGTCAGGTTTTTATTGGTTGGTGGTCAGAACTTTTGAAAATTCAGTTATTTCTACCTGCTTCAGTCTTCTGGTTATCACAGCAGATGGCAGTGTAATCTGGCGGGAGTGCACCCGAAACGCAGCACATTTCAGGGTATGGGGAGCTTGCTTACTCCAGGAGTATCAGCCTACTGAGGTCATGGTGTGGCAGACGGCATTCCAGAGGTGCATTGGGTGACCACAGTCTACACCACTCAGAAATGCATTGATGATGGCATATAGACAGGAACTTGAATTCCTTCTGGAAGCAATAAAATTAATAGAAAACTAATAAGTAATGTAATTTTGCTATCCTTTTTAATATAAGTGTAAACCAGCTAGCAGAGTAGCAAAGGAGAGGTGTAATCAATGACCTGGGATGATGTCTAGATCAGAAGTCCTCAGCTTGCTCTCACAAAAGGTCAGTGTTGGAGGACATATGACCTGCTTACCAGTCACAGGACAGACAGTAACTAAAGTAATTCACTGTGCTATTGAGAATGGGGACTCTAACTGCCTGTGAGAAGGAGACTATGATGTGTAGATCAACGGCTTTGTTCCACAGGGAACTCTGATCACACCTGGCTAAAGAAGAAAGAGGTTTGGGGATTTTTTAGCAAACTGTGTCGATTCTCTGTGCAACTTCTAAGGAGACTGGAGTCCTCTAGATTGGAATGGAGGCAAGGCTCCATTTCCTCACAACACTTTCAAATGAGAGAATGGCTACTGATAAAAGAAATGTTAATTACGCTTCAAATGTCTTTTAGAGGGATTTTCACTTTGTGATCTTCTGGATGGCCTTCAGTGTTGCAGACAATCCTGTGTTTACTCAGAGATTCGTTTCTTGCGAGAAAAAATCCCAAATAAGAAATCTTGAGAAATGAATGTTTCTTCAGAGTGATAGAGATGAGAGCATTCAGCCAAGTACTGGCATGTACTGAGCATTAGCTGCATGTAATGTCTTATGTGGGATTGTTAAAGAGTTCTCTGAGAAGGCTACAGCTGGAGTTAAAAAACAGGTTTTCCTCCTGGGATGTATGTCAGCTCATCCTGCTGCCTGGTGAGCTGCTGTCATGGATCACATCATTCTAGATGTTACTGGCCATCTCTGTCAGCAGCAGTCTCAATATGTAGCTTTCAGATATGGCTTTTGGCCATAGCTGACTCATCCCAAAAGGTTCTCAGAGTTTGTGCCCCCAATGCACAGAACCATATGTATCCCACAGCATGACAGGGTGGGTCCAGTAAGGCGATCAGAGCATTTCTTTCTAAAGCAAATATTTCTTTTCCATTATTGACAAAACATTGTCCTTGCAATATGATTTCCAAATCCACAAGCTCCTAGTAAATATCTGTGGCACAATAAGTATATGGAAGAAATACTAACAGTGGGGCTTTGTTGATTGAAGCTTACTTGCATCTGTTCACACAGAGTGGCAAAGGGCTGGAGGAGCTGAGTTGTCCCCTGGCCCTGATGGATAGAATTATGCATTGTAAAGGCATGCAAAGTATGCAGCCAACCTGTTCCTGAAGAATCCATTTATAAGACAGATGATGACATCATGGGTAAAAAAAAGCTTCTGTTTTAATTGTGGAAATGTGCAGGTCAGCAGCTTACTCCTCTCTCGGTGACATCAGAAACAACACGTCTGTCCTTTCAGTGGGAGGTTGTGCAGCAGTGATCCAAAGCTAACTTGCCACTTGAGTGTTTACTTTCAAAGGACTTGCTATTTTCTCCCTCTTTCATTTAGTACTGGAGTCTTCCCATCTGGCCTGCCACCTTCTAGGCTGCAGATTCAGTTTGGTCTGTTTCCTTCCCCGTGCAGTGATCTCCCAGTGTTTTTGATTTCTTTAGTTAGGAACAATGGAATTTTTTGTATGCATTTACACTATCATGTATCAATCATTGATCAATATTATTATTAACAAAATTCAGACACATTTGATGTAGCCTTAAAGGCAATGATTTTGTGGCTGCTTTGAAATAATATGAAGATTTTGAGAATCTTCTAGATAGGTTCTAAATTCTGCCTGAGAAGCACATTGAATAGCCTTGGGAGAGAGGGACAAAAGGCTTAAGTTGCTCCTTGTATCCCCCTGGTCTTTGTTCTGCTTGGGCTGCACTGGCTGGCATCTGCCTGCCCTGTCACTGCAAACAGATGAAAAAAAATGTATCAGCTATTTCATCTTACGAACCTCCTGTTGTGTTTTTGGTGAAACATGAATGAGTTCTAAATAAGATAAAACTTATTTATATTAATATTTCATATTAATAAATACTGAGCAGAAGAGCTACAGCCTTTAAACTCCTGTAGATGACCTGCAGCGCAACGAAGTCGGTCCTGCTTATCTCAGGGTTAGACTTCTAGTTTCATCCTTCCATTTTTTCATGAGCAAATTATTTGATCTGCTGTTCTGCTTCTCCATGGGGAAATAGGAAACTTTCTGCTTGCAAACTCTTTCTTTGTAACAGAACATAACTTAGCATGTGGCTTTACTTAAAATAAAATTTAAAATTTTGTTTTGTTATGGGGCATATTATATATATTATACACAGTACTGCTTACCGGTGGGGATGCTTATCAGTATCCTCTGATTTTGGAAACAATAAGATGAATTTGGTACCACCAAACTCATCTGTTAATTTTTCTTCTGATCAAGAGTGGCTAATTCACTGTTCAAAAAAGTAAAAATTTTAGGTTAGATGAAAGTGGTATTGTAGAGGTTTGAGTTGTCTCCAGTTTCACACCTAAATATGTGTAGGGCTAACTAGCTTGTTATTCCTGCTTTAGGCCTCACAACTCTGACAGTCAGACTGGATTCCATCTGCCACACTTCACCAGTGCCACAAACACCAGTGGGCCCCAAATGCCTTTGTTTGTACCTGCAGAATCCTGCTGTGGGATTCTGTAGGTATAGTTATGGAGAATTAAGAAAAACATCTGCTTGTCTTGAATAAGGAACATGCACAACCTTTTACTCTGGAATTTGAACTGCTTTGCCTGATCATTCTTGATGCCAGACCTTTCTAATGCCTTTTCATTTTAATGCCTGTTTTTCTATATGATTACACTTTTTTGTTTGTTTTTTCATTTTTTGTTAGTAGTAGCTTATGTCTGCATTGGGATAATCAGATAAACTCTCCTACTGTACTGGTAATAATATTAGGCTGTTGAACCCAAATTCTTTGTCGTTAAGCCGGAGGACTGCTTTCCGGAACTGGCAGAGTTTCTATTACATCTTTCAAGTTAGGTGCAATGTTTTTAAACGTCTTGTTTGTTGCTGTTTTTTAACAGAGTATGCTTCTGCTGGCTCACTGTTTGATTACATTAATAGTAACAAAAGTGAAGAGATGGATATGGATCATATCATGACCTGGGCCACTGACATAGCTAAAGGTAAGCAAGAAGAGTGGTGTATACTGCCCTACACAGCCAGCAAATGTACAGCTTCCCTAGTCAGGAAAGCCTTACTAGTCTTCCTTATTCAGATGGTAACAAAACCAATCAAACATATATAAATAAAAAAGCAAAACCCATTCACTCTTCTTTTTAATATGTTCCCTGTTTTTTATGAATCCAGAAATATTCTGGAGTGAAAATGTCTTCTATGAGCCAGTTCTGGTTTGCTCCTAAGTCCCAAGAGGATAATTTTGCTGATGTAGTGTAATTATGAGATAAAGTTCATAATTGCCCTTACATTTGATTTGATTTGGGGCATTTAAGGAAGCTAAGGTCTTATTCTCAGCAAGCATACTAAAATTCTTCATATAATAATGTAGAATAAGCTGTTCCATCCTTTGTATTCTCTGTGACTGACTACACAAGAATTAGTGTAAAGTAATGAAAAAAAGTAAATTCATATCTGGCTTAATTGTGTAGACACCTCCTTAACTATATAGTTAGAGAAAATAACCACATATGATGTTAAAAACCATTAGCATATCCAAATAGATGCTCTAAGAGATATGTGAGCTTTGGTCAGTGCTTTTTACTCGAAGTAGATTATGGGAAGCTTTGGTTCTCCTTCAGCACGTCAATATGGCACACAGGTATGGCAACTTGTAATGAGCACAACTAGTGGGAACCAGAAATCATGACTGCAGAAACGTGATGGCCCTGCTCAGCCTGTCTAACTAGATTGTTCCTTTGTTTTGTGTAGGCATGCACTATTTACACATGGAAGCTCCAGTCAAAGTCATCCACAGGGACCTGAAGTCCAGGAATGGTAAAGTAGCAAAACACTGAAACACTCTGCATTTTACTGTTATCTGTTAATGTGGCATTTAAATCTGTGCCTGAGCTTTGTGACCAAGCAGAACTAACTAATGCCTTGGTTGTCATCAAAGCTGCACTTGTTGAGGCACAGAAGAGCTTTTTCCCTCCTCCCCATCCTGAGCCTGTCTGAAGTTCATTGCAGACATGGCATCATCTAGAGCACTGTGGAGGACTCTTTCAACTTGTGTCTTGCTGGCCATGATTGGCCCTGAAAGCTGATGAAGCTTTCAGATACTGCCTGGGCACTCCTCATTTCTTTTTGCTATTTGGAAAGATTGAGTACCAGGAAAGGCTGGCAGACACCAGACACAATAGACTGGATAAGGCCTATTATTTCTTATCAGAAAATCTTGTTTTTACTGTGGTTTTTTTTTGAGGTTTGACAGATCAGGCTTTTGAGTGATACACGTTCAGTGTGGAGTCTGAACTTAGCAGTTGACAGTAGTTTCTGAAATTTGCTGAACATTGCCTTTTAATGAAACTTCTACTACTAGTGGTGGGATAGAAGAGGCACAGATTTTAATAATGCACAGATTTCAATAATGCATAATAGTCAAGAAACATGTAGGTCTCACCTCGGTTGTAGGTTTTCTCCTTTTATTAATGACTATTCCAGAGAGTTTCTTGTTAAACCTAACTGTACTGGGGAGAATGAAGTTCATCTGTGTTGCTGTCTTTTAACTCAGTAAGACCTGAAAGGTTTTGCATTTGTTCAGAGGCTTGCAGGTATTCAGCAGATGTTCTGTCAGCATCTCAAAGAAACCAGGACAGGTGTGCACATTCAGATGCTGGCTCACCTTAGGGTCATTTGTCTTATTGAAAAAATGAAGTATTTTGCTGTAAAAATGTATTAGGCTCGCTTTTTGCATTCTTGTAACCTTTTGTTTTTTCATTTTCAGTTGTTATAGCTGCTGATGGTGTGTTAAAGGTATGAACACTTTAATTATTTGTAGAGGGATACGTCTGCTTGACGGGATGTTTCTATGTCTGATGAATGAGGTTGATACTCTTAATACCAGTTTAATATTTTTTTAAATTTTGCCAGATCTGTGATTTTGGTGCCTCAAGATTCCACTCCCATACGACACACATGTCATTAGTGGGCACTTTCCCATGGATGGCCCCAGAAGTTATTCAAAGTCTTCCAGTGTCTGAAACATGTGACACATACTCATATGGAGTGGTGAGTGCTTCATCTTGCTATGCATTGTGGCAGTTTGTCAGTGTGACAGAATTCACATGCTGCAACTACAGCAATTCTAAATAAGAGCAACAAAAACCGTCGCACTTCCTTCTAAGACTGACCCATCATTTATAATTATATGCTTAAAAATGATAGGAAGAACGTAGTATCTTGCATGTTTAGTAACATCTGATTAGATTGGCTGTTGCATGCCAGTGTAGGAAGTGCATGTTTTGCCACAATTATTCAGCATATGTCCAAAGGCTCTCAAGGAGCTACTGAACAACCTGCATCATGAATCTCTGCTTGTGGTGGTTTTTTTGTGGGTTTTTTTTGTTTGGTGGTGGTTTTTTTTGTTTGTTTGTTTGTTTTTGTTTTTTTTTTGTGGAACCAAAGAGAAAAAGCTTGTCTTGTAATAGGGGGGTAACATTAGCATTCCACTTTCCCCAAAATAGAATGTCACTGATTTTTATTAAAAAGCAACTGCTCTGTGCTAAATTGTTTAAAAGACACTGCTATCACTATCTGTGAGAATAGACCCCATCTGAAAATACAGAAGCCCACCACTGCTTTGCTGAAGTGTGAGGAATCAGTTATAGTTCATAAGAATGTCAGGTTTTCAGATTCAGTAATGTGAATTACTTTACTCTGTCCACAGTTGAACTGTAATTTAGTTTTGCTCTGCAATACAAAATAGGCTAGAAATAGCCCTACTGGTCACATCAGTTGTGTGCCTTTCTCCATAGCCTTTCTCTGGCACAGGGCAGGAAAGAGTATGTGGGGGAAAAGGAAAGAAAGTGGGGCTGTAGTTTCCATGCATATTGATGCATTAACCATTTTTCTGTTTGGATTCAACAGTGGGTGGCAGAATGAGAAATTCTTCACTACCTGCCAAGTATTGTCTCTTTTCTCTTTGAGGAATGGGAGGAGATAGATGTGAGGGAGGCACTGAGGTTTTAAGCTAGCACCTATGGCTGTACACAGCTAAGCTGATGTCTCAGTGGAGGGTAATTTAAACTTTTTGCCAAACAGTTGTTTATAGTGAGAAAAATTTTTGAGACATGATGTGACATCACTTATCAGTGAAAGTTAAGCCTGTATTGTCAGATTCAAAATCCTTGCTTGCTTAACTGAACTAGGTCACAAAGAGTAAGAGAACATAAGCTAACAAATGTAAATATTAATGTAAACTGTTACTGGAAGCAATCACATATTGTCCACTGAAGGGAAACATTCCAGTTTCAAAACAGAACAACAATGTTAGAGGAAAAATTCCAAACATGGTATTATAGTTCAAACTGTTCACATAGTCATCCTAGTTTGAATTGACTTTAGGTGATGTTTTCAAAGTGGGACAAAGTAAGAAATTGTTTAGTATCTTATCATGTCAAGTATTAACAGTACCTTGGGAACAATATGTTGTGCAGTTTATTTTACCTCATTCAAAAAGTCATGTTCCTTTGACAGTTCTGTGCTTGGAGGTAGAACTGAACTGTCCTCCTTATTAAAACAGTTCAGTGTTACCAGAGTATTTTAACATTGTTATGGGTGTGTAGTGCTACTTTAGAATATCTAGTAATGACCCACGATTTTTTAATATATTGTTTTTTAATTAATGTGTTCTACTGTGGGTAGAAGCTTAAGAATTCATAAGCACTTAGGTGTAATCATTCTTTTTATAATTCTAGTCTTGGAACACCATCATTTTCAGAGGAGATAGACGTGTAGAAATGAAGAATGGCAGTGGCCCAAGTTCTCTGTTTCTGAAATAACTGGTATTAGGGGGTTATACCAGCAAGAAATGGCCTGAATATAACATTGAAAGTTGGAATCTCCCTATAATAAGTGTTATAACTGCCAGAGAATTAGCTAGGGGTCTGAAAACAAGAAATCTGAGAAAGGGTATTTTTGTCTCTTTAAGTTATTATCATCTATAAAAACAAAATGTAAAGAATCCCTTTTTGAAGCATAACACTTGCCAGCAGCTTTTGTGCTAGAGAGACAAATCTGCTTTACTTCAGTTAAAGTCCTCTTAACAAAGAACAGAATCCTTTCAAATGTAAACTAGTAAGATGCTAGGAATAGATATTTCATTTGCAATATTTGTCATCTTTCCCATGGTTTTCTTTAATTTCCTTTCTTCTGTTTTTTTATCTGACAGTCTTTTCTTTCTACAAACCCATATGTGATTTTAAATACTGTTTAAGCTGTGCAAGTGCTTTTTCCATGAAGTGTTGAAGTCTTTCTGCAGCCTCATAGGTCTGAGCTGCTTCTCAGCTGAAACGAATTTTCCTTTTTGTGAGCAGTTGTATACATGTTTATAGCTAATGTTTAGATTAGCTTGTCCTGCTCTTCATGGATGGTTAAACAGGCCTATGTATTCTCTGAGATACATAGTCAGTTATTTATAATACTGTCATGAAATGCTAAAGCTAATTTTTTCAGGAGAATTTATTACCACACAAAGACAGATCTTACACTTTCCTTCAGCCATGCTGTAGTTCTCTTTTCTGATCCATTTCCAAGTCTGTACTCTAAACAACTGAAACCAAGTGTTACAAGTGATCAACCTTGAAACTGACTTGTATGTCACTGTGTGTTGCTCAAAAATTATTCCTTGCCATCTCTGTCATTCCTTGCTATCTCTGCCAGATAGGAAAGTGTATGTGGAATGACAGTGTCATTCTAAAAACTACTTGAAATCATGAAGACATATGCTCAGAATATGTTATCCTGGCAGAACTGTTTGTAGTGCACCACAGTGTGTGTTTGTGTATCAGTATAAATGTGTTTAACCACAGAAAGCTTATCCGATGTAGCTGAAATACTTTATCACTTACAAGAACAAATAAGTAAAACCATTAATTGGCTATTGGTGGCCTAGAGACTGCCATTAAATGTAGCAGCTGTTCAAACACTGCTTTAGTTATGAGAACATATGTTATTTATAGAGGGAATGTTGGCCAGCTCCAGGGGTTATCCCTTACTCTTTTTGAAAAGAATGATGCGATCTTTAACTGCAGTCGGATCAATGCAGAGAAGACGGACTTAATTTTCATGCCTGAGGGCAGTACCTCTGTGAGTGCAATGCTAATGCTAATGCTGTACCTCTGCTAACTGTGGCTCCTGACCATTGTCTGTGAACAGTTTCCTACCAGACAAAGCATATTATTTTTCAGTGAAGGTGTTCAGAGTGTTTTCTTTTCCTCAGATTACTTACTTGGATGTTCCCCTATCCAAATGGCACTTTGAATCTTTGTTGGCTTTGCACTGGTGTGGGGACAGGGGATGGGGTAGAGGTGGTGTGGGTTTAATTTTTCCTTTGGGTTGTTCTTGCATAGTTGAGAGGATAGGAATTGAAATGCACAGCTGAGCTGACAGAAGTAAATGTGTGAGCTTTTTCTGAAGACCACATATTTCTTATTGTCAGGTTCGTGTATAAGGTGAACATTCATTCATTTTATCTCTCCTTTCTATTCCTCTATATGTAAGGATGAGTCCAGCATCTTCAGGGGCTGCAGCTTACTGCACTATATTAAATGGCTTTGCTTTGTTTTTCATCATTGTTTCTAGCTTGGCTGTTTTCTCTGTGAGCACCTGCTGTCCATCATCACTGAGATGTGATGTGATTTGGAAAGCAAATCACCTCACCATCACAGGTGGAAGGAGAAGTGAACCATGTCAGTCTCAATTAGATTATATGCCAGAAAGAAAAGATAAATTAATTTCCATATGAAGTGAGCTAGGGAGCCAGTTCTGAAAATGGACAGAGTGTACCTCACAATAAAGAGGCTGGGGTAAGTTAGGTTGAGGTCCTTGTCTGCTGTGAATCACCCTGGGGAGAGGAGGAGGCAAATGAGAATGCAGACGATACCCATTTGCTGCTTTTTAAAAGACTGCTGATGCAGTCATTCACCTTAGCTGATGATTCAGGGTAGCTAGTCCATGAGAAGGGGTTGAAACTCCCATAAAACTGAACATAGAGACATGTCACCATTGGAAAGAAAGGCTTTCTCTGTACATTTGGCCTGAAGTATTTTCTAAACCTGTGTAAGTAAATACAAAGGTGTCAAACATCCCGGTTTTGGATCTTTTACTTTCATTTATTAGTAAAATGAAGGCATCAAGAAAAATCCTTCATATTGTGTCAAATTGCTGTTTTTCTCTGCAACTATGTGCAGTCTTGGGAGAGTTTTTAGCTAGCACTGTTGGTTTAGGAAGGCAGTGATCTGTTCAGGCAGTGGAAATAAACGCTAAAGGTGTCATGATAAAGGAATTCGGTGCAAAATGTTCTGCACAACCATATGTGCATGAATGAAACAAGACAGCTCTTAAAATTTACAGTCTTCTGAAAGAAAGATAGCACAGCAATAGTTTTCCAGCTCAAGGCTCTTGAAGACATTTAACATGTATTTCATTATGTTCTTTACTTGGAAGGTTATTTAGATNATGTGCAAACTTGAGTTTTTTCTTCTCTAGTTTCATGGTACAGTCCCAACAGATGAGGTTGTTCTGGAAGGCTGCTCAACCACGTGTTTGATTTGGTCCAGGAACCTTTATTTTAAACTGACTGGTTTATACACTGCTTTTTTGTGTGAAGTACATGGGACTGGTAAATTTTTTCCTTCTCTCCTGATTAAATTTCCTTCTCTACCAGTAGAGAGGTGATAATTTGAGTTAAAATTGAGGTGCCTTTTTTTCCTTCTGAAAGGATTGAACTAAGGCTAACAGAATAATTGAATATGTCTGTGATAGTTCTCCCCATATATTTCTTATTCTCAGAAAAACTGTTTTTATTTTTCCAAGATACCCTTACCTTTACTAATCAGTCTTCTGACTCAAGCAGAATTATTCAAATAGGTCTATTGTTGGAGTACCCTGTTCACTTGATTAAAGGCCCAACGCTGCTTCAATGTATTTTTTTTTGCTTGACCTCCATCTGTCAATATTGTTGCATTTGCTTTTTCATTATCTTCATAGCTGTCCACAATCCATTCAAAATGATGCAGCTGGAATAAACCTGGGCACTAACCCAAACAGTGAGGATAATAGAGACTTGTATAAGGATCTTAATGCATTTTGGCAAATCCTGCATTAAAAATTCTTTCTGGTTGTTGTTATACTTGATATATGAGCAGAAGAAAAAATTTGTAGATATTTGCAACAAGATGTGTATATAAAAGTTCTGCTTTAAAAATAAGGGGGCATATATAAGTGGAGGTATAAAGTGCTATTAATTTGGTTGAATTCCAATATATTGTCCCAATGGCAGAAAAACAAGTTGGATTCATTGACTTGAAGCCTTTTTGATGATGCAAACTCTTTTCTACAGAGTAGCTTAGATTCTTGGGTACTGTGTTACCAAAAGGCTGAAAGCATGCAAAATTAGGAGATCTTTCTCTAAGGACAGTATGTCTATAAAAACTCAAGGAGAAGAGAGTAATTTTTTATATGCTGTATATTGCTTAGTTTAATGTGATCACATACTTGGAGATAAACAAATTACAGTTTTGATTGCAAAATTTTATTTTTATAGGCATATCAAAGGAGCTAAGTACCTTTTGGATCATATTCACTGGTTGCAATCACATAGAAATATTTTTAAATGAAAAATTACTGCAAAGCAAAGATATGTCTAGTTGAGCTGAGAAGGAGAGGAAGAGCATTGTCTTCCCAAGTCCCAGTTGCCAAACGTGAACTTTACAGTGTACAAAGACAGTAAAAAAGCAACCTAGTTTTTCATCTTGGCTTTTCTGTAGAGGAAAAAGCAGAAACATTCAAATTAATTTTGTGAGAGGATCTTGCACACAAACACTGGTCCAAGTTCCTGCAAATGAAAACTGGTTGCCTGGTAATTGGATACAGAATAGTGCTGTATCAAGGTTTAATAATGTATTTAAAATACAAAGTACAGAAATAAAAATTCTTTTCTTTTTTTCTCTTCCAGGTTCTCTGGGAGATGCTAACAAGGGAGGTCCCCTTTAAAGGCTTGGAAGGATTACAAGTAGCTTGGCTTGTAGTGGAAAAAAACGAGGTAAGACTACGTTTCTACATTCAGGTACATAGATCAGAAAACAGTATTGGGGTTTTGCAAAAGACTTTTTCATCTTCTTCAAATTGAAAGTAAGTTCACGCGTATGGAAAGATTAGCAGTAGGAGCTAACACAAAGGGTCAAAGTGATGTTATTCCTCATGAATGGACCCTTTACATCTAATTGTTGCAGCTTCACGTCGTGATGCTGTAGATCAAAAATTGTACAAGTACTGTACTAGTTTCTCAGTCTCAATTGTAAAACCTAGGGGTTTGTTCTTAGTGATGAAAGAAGCCATTGCGTCCAAGGTAGGGGAACAGTTTAACTCCATCTCCTGCGTTTAGGACATCTTTTTACTGGCCGGGAGTTGATATATCTGTAAGAGACCTTCAGCTACTTCAACTTAACTCTCCCAGCAGGAGTCACTATAGTACAAGAAACTGCCGCTTAGATGAAAATTTCAAAAATAAAAGAAGAAAAAATAGTTTTAAAAAAAGAGAGAAATTACAGTTTTGCCACCTACGTTCAACACTACATTGAAGATGAGCTCCTCACTGGTATCGGCAAGGCTGTGGCATAGCTGCAAGCCTCCTCATGCAGAGTCTTTCCATTTCAAAAGCACTTCAGTGGTGTAAACACCGTTTGTACAGTGTCCCCAGCCTCGCTTTTCTTCTTCTCACAAATTGAGGCTTTCAGTTAGTTGGACATGTGAGCGTATATCTGAACACATAGTCCCTTGATATCAAAGACAGTAACTACATTTAAAAAACATTTAAAGTTGTGACTGTACCACACACAGACAAGCATGGAAATCCTCCACAAAGATGAAACCTCCTCTATCTAGACACAGCGGAAGCTTGGGAAACATTACAATGGCGAGGCACCGGCTGTACAATACAGATTTCTATTATTCTACATAAACTGTTTCTCAAAATGCTTCAGAGTTAAACAGAGGAGTTAGGTTTCCTCCTCTTAGTTTAATGTTTTTTGTTGGTGTTTTTTTTCCTCTCTCTTTTTTTCTTCTTTTTGAGAACTGGATTAATTCCAGTGAGCGACACTGTGATATACCAATTAGTTGGAAATGCTACACTAACAGTGTGAAGATTGTGAATGTGGTCTTCTACTGCATTTATCAGAGCAGGGGGCACAAAGACACTCTTTCTCCTAGTTCAGGAAAAGCCTCACACATCATTTTGAAGGAGGAACCATAAAGCCTTCCATCAACAGTATTTGGTTCTTGTGCCTACCACATGCAGTTTTATGTAAGGGGTACAGAGTGGCATTGGGAATGTTGTAAAGAGATGCAGTCACATGCTGAAACATGTCTGAGAGTACAACACACATTTCTCTACAGTTTTCCAGAGCAAGGAACTGTGTAAATTTCAGTATGAACAAAATGTTGACATGACTATTTTACTAATGGCTGAAGAAACGTAAGGGGTGGCATTCTTAGAGCCAGCTCTTTGTCTGTCAGGTACCACTAGCCTGTTGCTACCACTCTGCTTAGAGGGCTGTGAGGGAGCTTAGAGGGCATTACGTACTTTTTTTTTCTGGCCGTGACATGGGTAACATGTCCAGCATAGGACTTGTAAAAGCCAGCTTGTGCTGCTTTCCTTAGTTTTCTGTGTCCCAAAACAAGTGTAAGGGTCAGGTTTTGCTCTCAGTTCAGTCTGTTGATATCAGTGGGATTGCATAGTTCCAGTCCACAACAGGATTGGCTCACTGTTGAGCCACTCATCCATTTTTGGAGGAGGAGTTAAAATCAGTGAGGGGTTGAGGCCAAAGCATAATTGCATAAGGCAAAATATCCCCTTTGTAAAGCCTGAGGCCAGGAAATGGAGTAGATTCTAACGTGTCTATATGGATCTCCTTTGACACTATGCATAATTTCACAGTGTTATTTTTATTCTGACAGAGATTTTGTGAAACCTTTTTTTTCAAAGCAAAGCGAAGCATGAGAGTTCAGGTTATGCTAGACATGATCTCACAATAAATTGCCACTGAGAAATGTATTCTTTATTATAATATGACATTTGGATCCTACTACCTCTATATTACATATTATATAGGTGACATTCTTCACAAGTGAGACAAATGGTGATTGCTACTGACTGTCCACCTCCTGGAACAGTGAGGGTTACAGACAATACTGTAGCAAGACTTGGCAGTGTATTTTTAGGCTAATGACTCAATTAGAGATCAGGCACCAGTACAACTTATTTATGCATTGTACAAATTTCTGTGTATTTCTTCCACGGAAACCCTTGCATGTTAAGTTATGACATTAATAATCAGACTTCTGCAGTGGCCTGCCTCTGTGTCTCATGTTTCCAGTTCTTACGGGGTTCAAATGCTTTTGGAGCAGAATTTAACTTTTACTTTTGGCTGCTGTGTCTTGTAAGGCTTTGCAGGTCACACTGCAGTAATGTAATGGTACAGAGTGACATAACTTTCTCTGCTTTGCTTCTGAAATGGCAATAGTAGAGCAGATGAAGGGTCTTCCTGAGAGGATAGTCTGAACAGGAATGTAATACCTGGTTCTCACCTCTTAGAGGACAAGAACCCCTTTTCCAGTTTGACCCCTCTTACATTTGGACTCACTTTCACTGAGAAACTGGTTTTCTATCTAACTTTAAAAAAATTATTTTTATAATATGAAACATCTGAAGTCAGGTAACAGCTTTAGTGAGAGCAGAGGGATCTCCTTCAGTGTGTAAATGTGCACAGTGCATGGAAGCATGTGCAGTCAGCTGGAGAGTCTTCAGTATCTGTATATGTGAGAAAGGATTTGCTTTTAGGCTTTCCAGTCTAGAGGCAGGCTGTTAATGTAAAAATCTTCAAATTCAAAACTCTCAGCAAATAAAACCAAACTAGCTGCAAACTAATGCTCTGTAGTCAGTGGTCCTGGCTATAACCAGCAACTCCTTGTCTTCAGTCATTAGGAAATATTTATGAGTTCACTGTGCTCTGTGAGTGCTTTCTGAGATCTGCATGTCCTCATTAATCCTTCTGACCACAGGCTCATGAAACGTCTCTTGTGTCATGTAGAGCTTCACTTAACTCTTTTTAAACTCACTTAATGTAATCTATATTTCAGCTATTTGTGTGTCAAAAGTGATTATAGTATTGTACAGCTAGATCATTTATGTGGGAGAAAGGAATTAAGGCAGGCTGTACATTATGCCTGTCTGACAAGCATCTTAAAATACTATGCAGTAACCTCCACAAATGATTATGTTTTAGTATTAAAAACTGTTCGTCTTGGTTTTGCTTCTTCTCTGAGCTTTATTAAGGAACCCCATTTGTGCGTTTGATACTTTACTTTCTTATAGGTCTATTAAAAAATTATTTGTGCATCTTGCTAATGTTAGTAATTTTGATTTTTCTTTCTAATCTGTCTCCACATTTTTTATATTGTGTTTAAAAGAAAGAGTGTGCTTTAATTCTTTGAAGTCTATTGGTCTCATAGGAAATTGCTTAGTAGCAGCTTAAAGGGAAATGCTTCCAGTAACTGGTACATTTTCTTTCCATTAGAGATTAACCATTCCAAGCAGTTGTCCCAGAAGTTTTGCAGAACTGATGCACCAGTGTTGGGATGCTGATTCAAAGGTAATTAAATGTGTGTTTGATTTCTGCGCCACCACCCCAGCCTTGTTTTGCAAAGTGCATTAGCATTTCTTTGGGGAACAAGTCTGAGCTGACACCACTGACACATTTCTTCACAAAGATACCCAGGACTGTCTTTTCTTTTTAGTGGGTTTATATATTTATACCTAAATAACTCTCTTCCCCACATTTAATCAAGAGTTACGATGCTGCTAACTTTGTGACTACTAAAGACAATGATAGGAATATGGTAAGATGGCAAAAATATAGCCATTTTGGAGCAAGTGGAAAAATTGTGGGTTTTATATTTTCTTTCAAAGGTTAATACTTAATTCCTTTTGGATGTATGTGAGCACCACGTTATGAAATACAAATTTCAAGGTCCAATTTTGTGCCCTACTTGTGTTGAAAACACAAGCATAAGTAAAGAATAAATTAATCCGTAAAGCATGGGTAGGAACAGCAGCAACACATTCTAAATTAACATGAAACCTGTCCTAATCTGTTCCCTTAGGGCTTGAACAGTGAGCTTTATAATGACTGTACTGTAATAATATGATAATAGCAGTGCTGTTTAACCATGAAAACAGAATAAAAAGTTAAAAGAACCGCACCATTGTCACTATTAATCTGCTGCTACAAGGAAGAGATTAAATAAGTATTTAGACAGTAAAAGCTTTTGTAGATTATGAGAGTTACCTTCTTTAAATGGACATTGTGACCATCCTATTGTACATAAAACTGGCTGAAAAGAGCCTGTGGGCATACTAGCATTAGCACCAAGGATTAACATCTATTTCCTTTGCCTATGAAAATATTTGAGACATTGAAGAATAGTTAAGCAAAGGAAAATGTGCTCTTTTTCTCAAATCAAGGCACCAGGAAGAACTTAATTTCTTTAAATTCAGGAGAAAGTTAGCTACTACTTCACAGAGACCAAGATTAATTCCAAGACAAATAAGCGCATATAGGTTTCTAAACTAGAATTCATTGCCAAAGAATAGCCATAGAAGAATAATATGAGAAAGGAAATATCCATTCTTGGTCTCTCTTTTAAAAGCAAGGGGTTGCTTTCTTACAGAATGGATCTGGAAGACTGAGATCCATCAACATGTGATTTCCACATGAACAGACATATAATTGCCATTTTCTTAATAACTCTTTGTATCCTTCCCACAGAAGGGAGGGGAGAAAAATGCTTCAAGTTTTTGTTTCGACAATTGGGCTCTTTAAGTTCTAGGTCAGTAATTACTGAAGAGGACTTTCAGTGCCAACTGCTTATCTTTACTAACTGCTCCCAAGTGTCAGCATCACTACCAAAGGCCTCAGAATAAGAATTATTGGAGCTTCTTTTCTGTAATTGTAGCATAGATCAGCTCATTCTCTGCCTTGTTTGAGCCACATCCATAAGTGTCCAAAAGACTGTTGCTGTTTGTCAAGGAGAGGGAGGGATTTGCATGTTGTAAAAGAATGGTGCTTAACCATCAGGCTGAGTTCTGTCTGATAGAGTAATTTATCTGGGTGTGGGCTGGTTCCTGGGGACATTGTTCCCAGAGGTACCTCTGATGCATGCAAATTGTGAATTTCATGTGAGATGGGGTTTTTCTGACAGTCTGCTCTTCGCTAGTTTTTTTCATGCAGCTCTTCTTCTGTTAGGCAATTACAGCTTTGTTCACATGACTGAAATGGAGTAATCTGTGGTCACAATTTGGACATGTGACTGACTTATTCAGTCACGTGCTGGGAAAGGTTCGCTACTTACAGCTCTCAAAATGCGTTGATAAAGGGCTGTGTGGCCTGCGTGAGCCAAAAGATGGAGCACGCTCCTCTGAAATACTGCTCTGTGTAGCATTCCCTTTTTGCCAGGATTAGCTTTAGAAAATCAGATCGTTGATGCATGAAGAAGTTACTGAAGGTCAAGCAGGGGTGAGCTTGAGTATGTCAGCTGCTCAAAAGCAGTTGCTAAGGTGCATACTTCTAGCCCACAGAAAACATGAGGTAACTTTTGGTGGCTTACCCCTGAGAAATGAGGGATATGCATTTATGGTGGGGCTAAGGAATACACTTGGAGAGCTGCTGCAGAGCAGCTGGAGTGTCAGACACTGCTAACACCATAATTTCTTCATGGGAACAGACAGAGTTATTAATGTTGCTTTGAATTCTTAAGAATTTCTTCACACATGGAGAAAAATATCTAGTGCTCCCCATGATACTTGGAATGGTAGTCTTTATGCAGTTAAAACTGCTAGTTGAAACAAACAGTTCACACCTTAAAATTTCTACGAAACAAGTTGCTTTTGCTTGGGTATTAGGTAATTGTAGAAACAAGGTTGCTCATCACTGATGTCTTTGTTTACTGGGGTTACTTGCTTTTGCCTGGTAGGTGAACAGTTCTTTCTCATTTCACCTGTTCCTTCAGTTTCTCTCCACATCAAAGACGTTCATAAATTACGGAGTATTTTAATGGAAATCAGAAATCTGGGAACAGAGAAGAAACAAAAAAAGGAAAGACATATGGATTAAATATCCTGGTTTTATGGAGACCTATTCAGTAAGAAATACTGAGTGGAAGGAAACAATGAAAACATTAGCCAGAATTATTTCTAGAGGGGCATATATTTTAAAGATTTCAGTATGAGACATCACAGATATAAAGGGAAACAGTTTTCAAAGGCGACTCATGCCTAGATATTTTAAGAATCCCTTATAAGGGCTTTCTAGAAAGTGCTAAGCAGTTATCAACTGTAAAGAATACTTTTTTTTTTTTTAAGTTTCTCAGCTCAGGCTCCCAGTTTCACAAATCACTTCTTGCCAGTTTTAGCCAAGGTGCCATTCTGCATTTAGAGTGCATTTATTAAATATGAAATTATTCTTTCTTAGGGGCAAGAAACCAACAAAACTCAGATGACAGTGTAGGCTTGTGCCTTCCTGTCAGGTTTGTCTCCGTGCAAAGCTGCTACTTGTAAATCTGGCAGCTGCAAAGCTGACAGGGTAACTGCTGGCTGTTTACAGAATTTGCACAGCCAGAGATGTACAGTACTTTGACAGTACTGTGTGACTCTGCATTTGTTCCAGCTCCAGTTGCACCAACTCTGCAACCCCTTTGCCTGTAGTGCAGGACCCACCATGCGATTGTTGCTGCTTCTCCCAAATCAGTTGGTTGATCCTTTTGCCTGCCCTTAGTAAAAGCCCTGTTCTCTGTCATTGTCTTCACTCTGGTTACTGCAGGCAAGTCTGACAGTAGAGCTGACTGTGCTCACTTAGTGTCAGCCCTGCCCTATACTTCCCAATATACACCTGAGAAAAAAGGAGCAAGCAGAACTCATAGATGTGTTTTGTAAATTATCCTGAATAGTCTGTAAAATATTCTAGATAATGCAGCACGGGAATGTTTGCCCTTGGTATCTTCCTGAAAATAGAATTTGTTTTGTATAGGCACATTATGTACCTGCCAGTCGGTTGGACAATGCGTAGCAGGTGCAGTACCCTGGTAAATTTCAGGGAGCCACTATCTCCTGTCTGGCAGCTTCCTCACCATTTGGGAGGCCCTTGAATCCCTTCAACAGTTCACATCCACTGGTGTGGTTGCAAGAGATGCAGCTGTAGCAACAAAAAGGGTATGAAAGCCAGTCAAAGGTTCTTCTGCCCCAAAACTGCACTGGAGTCAGTGGTGGTGGCGGTACCATGGATGGATTTTGTGCTCTGTGCCCCCAGTGTAGCCCACTCCTGACCGGGGAAATTTGGGCTCTTCCCAGGGTGTGTTCAGAGGATCTGCTCAGCTGTGGCAGGTCCAGCACCATCACACACGAGGAGAGGAGGACAGCTGCCTCCCCAGCCCCCTGTAAAGGCAGGGTGACCCTGCTGGGTTTCCAAGCAAGGGACTGTGTCACCAGTGCAAACCATGTGCTGCTTCACCGGTACCTGTTGCTGTGAAGCTCTGTGTGCTGGGCTGGGGAATATGATTTTGGGGCAAGCTTGTCTGTGGCAAAGAAAATCTGTAGCTTACTGAACTGCCCATTGCCTGAAATCATGGAGGTGGACCAAAAAATGACAGACAAAGCCTCCAGTTACAGCCGAATAGTGCAGCATTACAGTATAAGAGAGCTTGTCTTTTTTATTGTTATGCATTTGACACTTTTTCATGCTGTTTGACATTTAAAATAAAGAAATTGTCTGTCTTTTATAATGTGGAAATCACTTGGATCTTCCTGAGAGAGACACCTCAGCATTGTTCCTAATTGTTTTTGTGCTCCCAAATTAAAATGCACGTTTTAATTGCGGCATCTGTAATTTTAGCAGAAATGGTATAATTAAAGGCACGGTAGAGAGAGAATGTGCATCATCCCCTTATTATGTATCTACATTTTGTTTCAACCTTTTGTCTCAACCTTGTCTGGGGTCTGTCAAACAGACTAACAGAGTCAGCGCTCTTTCAAGAAACACATTTAACTGGCTTTTTCAGTTTTCAGTTATTATCGTACTTCATAGCTTCCCTTTGGGACTAAGGGAAAAGTGGGAAAAAAAAACTGAGAAGTTTTAACTGGTCCTTCTGACTTGTGAGCACAGTGGGTCTTGGATGGAGAGCCCTGGAACAGAAAGTTCAGTAAATGAGCCCAGGACAGAAGAGCACAGAGTCCACTAATGTGAGCTTAATTGCCAGGCAAGACATCCTTCCCTAGCCTCAATCTTAACTTCTTCCCTGGCTGCTCCTGAAGTAGCTAAGTGAGAGTTTTTCTGAAAGTATCTGCTCTGCAAGAGGGGAACTGCAGCCAGGAAACTTGTTTTTGATAGGCAGCTGAATGGCTTGTTCACACACTGAAGAGTTCACATTAATACCTGTAAAAGGCCATCTGTATAATTACCAGTTGCTGATGGTCCAGCCTTCTCTATTTGGAAGCATTTTGCCTCTTATCTTGAGAAAAATTAGTCTTTCAAATTAAGAATCTAGATGATTGATGATTTTAATGCTTAATACTGTTAAGCAGTATTAACACCATAACCCATGTAGACCTGGGAGACTAAGCTAAGGCTTGAGTCCTACTAGCCTGTGTGACTCTTCTCAAACTTTCCTTTAATGGAAGACCAAAAATAAACCATTTATAGATTTACAGTCCTCTTGTAGGATGCTGTGGTCAGAAAGAAGTGTGGAAATTCCTGTTAATTGTGGGGTTTCAGTTGAAAAATTCCTGAGGATAATTCTAGTACTTTTATATGAATGCAAATGCTCTGTTTGGTTTTCTTTTTTCTTCAGAAAAGACCATCTTTCAAGCAGATTATTTCAATCCTGGAATCTATGTCAAATGACAGCAACCTTCCAGACCAGTGTAACTCATTCCTGCATAACAAGGCAGAGTGGAGGTAAGTTTTCTTCCTCCCAAGATGATATGATGTGGTTTTACATTGAAATGGTATGAGTGGTTTTTTTCAGAAAGACATTAGACTCCAATGATGTACTGGTAGAAAATATGTGTGCTTGAAGTATTTTTAGAACATAACTTACCTTGTTGTTTTTCAGGAATGCCCAGAATGTTGCGAAACTTGTATTAGGAGCCAATGCACTTAGCTGTACCCTATATTTATTATTACAGTGATTTAGGCATCATGATATTTATGGTTTTGTGATTCACATCTTAAAACCAATTACAAGGTTTCAGTCAGTAGTGTGGGGGCAAAGGAACTCAGATAACATTTAGGTTTGATGCCATTTTCATAGAAAGTGTATCGGTGATGTTAATATTAAAACAAAAAAAAGATAAGGGGCCCAAAACCCCCCCTTCCAAGTCAAGCCTCTATTCGTCCTCACTAGTATGCACTCTACCATTTTTATGTGTTCTCTCCTTTGTGTCAGCTGTGGGTTCACACATCCAGCATATGCCCATGCCAGTCCTGTTTTTGCATAGTGTTCCAGCATTGCTTGAGCATATGATTTTAGCTATTGCTGATTGTAATTGTTATTCATAAGTGATTATAAATGGAGATGAGATTTGAGACTATTTTATTACATTACAGTTTTCCAGCCTCTTTTTTGGAATGTGCCAAAACTTCAAAAACCTGTCCCTGAAGCTTATCTGTGGGTTAGAAAACTTGATGCTTCCCAGTACAGTCTTCTGTTTGAGATGGAATATTGAAAACAGATCTGCACAGGGAGATGATTTCTGCAGACGATCGTGCCTCAGTCTATATTAAGAAGCGCTGGCTCTGTGCCAGATAAGCAGGGAGCACAAATACCGAAAGATTCCCTGCATCGAAGAAACCGGGACGGGGTGGAGGATGGGGAAGAGCACATGGAAATGGGGCTTGTGTCAAGCCCGGCAATCCCGCGTTTCTTTCGCTGCCTTCCTAGGAAAGGCAAGACGTAGATTTTTAATGGGGCGAGTGGAAAAACTGAGCTGTCGCTGGGACGCCCCCGGTCACACGGCGGGGTATAAATAGCCCGGGCCGGGCCCGCCCCGGCTCGGCCGCACCGGCGGCGGCCCCGGG
>WBNO01013634.1:94038-141394 GCA_013400575.1 Peucedramus taeniatus
CTGCTGCTGCTGCTGCGGGCACCGCTGCGGGCGCCGCTGCACCCTGGGCCAGTGCCCCGGGGCCGTGTGCTGATGCGTGGGACTCGCGGTGGTGTTTGAAGTACCCCAACTGCATGGCACCGTTGTTTATGCAGACTCTGAGCATCGTATTGTGGGTAGGACAGCAAACAGAACAAGGAGGGTTGGACACAAAGTACACCCTGGTGAGGGGTTTCTTATAACTAAATATTTATTTAAAAGATGAGCAGGTACTCAATTGCCCTTAGGAAAAGCCAGTAACTACTTACATTTTGCCAGTACAGCAAAATAAAAGCTGTACTAGCTGACATTTGGTGACAAATATGGTTTTACTTAATCAGTTTATTTCTTGAAGTGTGACTCAAGTGGCCCAAATATTTCTTGCAAATTTTGTTTTGATTCACCTAAATTTCTTAGATGAGGAATGTCTGAAAAGGTGTTTAAAAAAAAGCCATGTAGCAACAAAGAGCTCTTTGGTACTATCAAGTAATGAAAAAAACTTCCTACCATGGAGACTTGAGTTAAAAAGAAATGTGACATTTTTCCTGGAAGAATAAATGACTTAGAGACAAGGAAATATGAGAGAGAAAATAAAAGTTCATGATGGAACATGATTTGCCTGAAAGCAAAGAAGATTTTTGAATTGAGCTGAAATGAAAACACAACATTCAGGAAGAGCACAAATCATGTGGGCATGTGTTTGGAAGCTGGAGGGGTGCTCCCCTATCCAAATTCTGGTAACAGCTTCCTGCCCTGATGCGAAGGTCATGTCTGTATGTAAGCTTTCATGAATGTTTAGTCAAATAAACAGAAAGTGTGCAAAAAAATTGCCACTTGAAGTAGATGAAAGATACATAAAGTAATCCCAAAGGATAAACTAAAAGAGACTTAAGTTTGTTACTAAAAACAACTGCACATTAGTTTAATGTATTATAACTTCTGCATTGAAACATCTTTGCTTTTACTGATTTTTTTTTTTCATGGTTTTTTATCCCATAGTGATTTGCAATGAGATAGTGAAACCAGCAGTAGAGAAAGAATGAGATGTATTACCACAAAATAGGGAATTTTAATGAAGCCTGGATATCAGAGCCCTGGAGAAGGGTGGGCTTGGGAAAAGCAAAAATTATCCTTGTTCCTTTGAGGGATCTCTGAATTAATGATCCACTAGTTTATTAGTGATACTTATATTAGTGTATTAGTAGCAATTCAAGACATATAAAGAAATGCCAGTCATTGTTAATCTGTGAATGTTTATCATTATAGTTTCTAGTAATGTATTAGTATTTGTTCTTCAGTGTCATGGAATGAAATTATTCCAGAAAAACCAGTAAACTCACACTGCAGAACTACATAAGCAAACAAATCCACATGTCCTACCATGTATAATGTTTCAAGCTGCTTCATTTATGGAGTAAGACTCATTAACTGGGCAATGTACAGTAGCTTTCTCTTTAATTACACAGTTTCATTATGCAGTGGAATTATTTTTCAGAATGCAACTGTTTTTGCAGACTAACCTTTTATTATAAGAGAAGTTTCTGTCTAATGAAGAGAGATAATTACAGTACAAAATAGACTTTTGACACATAGAAAACTATTGTTACCAGGACTCCCCTAGCGCTTAATATTATTTTAAAAGAGAATGTAATTTACATATTTAAAAAATTATAGAGTTGTGTGTAAGTAGCAGCAATGATGAGAGACAAACTAAGAAAAGCAGTGCTTGCAACTGCCCTCAAATTGCTCTGTAGTTTCCACAGTAGATAGCATAGTATGTGTTGCACCTGACAGAAAGGGTTTATGAGGGATATGGGTGTCTGGGGATGAGTCACTTTCTTATCTTTGGTCCAGTGCCTTTTCGTTTGTTCCCTTGTTGTCTCTTTATTATGATGTGTGACCACTTTCTACCCGGCACAGGGATCGGTCTTAATTTATGCATGCCTAAATATGATAGAGAATTTTTCTTGAAATCTGAAGCATGATAATTATGAGGGGTATTTGGTCTGACCACCACATAGAACAGCTTACTCAGCAGGACTCAAGTGTGATAAATGCCTTTGCCCCCAGGTGGCTGATTTCTGCAGTAGAATTAAGCATGGTGGTAAAGTTTGCAGTGGGATTTGCTGGTTATTCAAGCTCTGAATCCTTTCACTGTACTTTTTAAGCAACGCTCTCTGATAGAGATGTCTTATCAAAAAGAGAAATCCATAAAATTTGAAATATTTATAATATTTTATTTGCTTAAATAGACTCTTTGGGTATGCAGTTTTCCCACATTGAGAGGCTGAACTCTTTTAGTGGAGAAGAGTTTAATCATTCTATGCCAGGACAGGAGGTTTACAGAAACAAGTAATTCTCTTTCTCCACCCCAAATAGAAATGACAGCTAGTTAGCTGTTAGCTGTTAGTTCTTCTACTTTCTATTTGAAAACATCAGAAGGAGCATATTTTGTTCACAGCATGTTAACACAAGAAAAATAATGTTTGAGCAGAATATTTAACCTTGCAGAATCCAAATAGCTATCTCTGGAGCTCTCTTTAGGATCTCTTGTCTTCTTAGGAGCTCATTTTTTCAAGGAGAAAAACAAAAAACTGTGATTGACTCTTCCCACAACTGTCAGGATACAGGTGGCAGGCAGCGCACAGTCTCCCAAACAGGCACGGAAATGTTAAATGCAAGTACAATCTGATACTAATAGGAGATTTTTCTTTGTTTACCCCACAGCGAAATATATGTCTGAATTTGATGACAGAATTGTTGTTCACCTTCACCTTGTGTATTTGTGTAGTGCAAAACTTGTTAAACTCTTTTCCAAGAGCAGTTCAGTTCATGTGTTTAAAATATACCTTCCATCAGAAAGTATGTTAAAGGAAACTACTTTGTTAAGGGAGGCATGTGCAGTGAAACCAAATAAAGATGGTATCTGCAACTTTCTTAGAGTACTGCCTTCATTTCCTGCCCTTCCTACTTTTCATAACTTTGCAAGTATGATGGGAAGGGGAGAAAAGTCAACCAAATCCTCCTCACAACTATTCTGAACTTGAGAAGCTTGTATTTGTAACCATTTGCAGGGCTGGCTCATATCACAGTTTGTATTTTTGCTTTTGTATCTTCACCTAAAGAAACAGGAAGGTAAGTGGGGAAAACATTCCCTCACAAAATGCTTCTGTGCATTTTGAGTGTAAGTCTTAAGTAGTATTTATAGTCAAGTTATAAACCCAGACAAATGGGCTTCTTGGACTGCCTATATTGTGTTGCTAATGCTTGTCCCATTACCAGTTCTTAATGCAGTTTCTTTATGGATCAGATCATGTTTCATGATGTTGGGGGGAAAGAAGGCATTTTCATTTTTAAAATGTTTTTGTTATATAGTATTTTACTCTTTTATATGTTATTTTTCTTCAACTGAAAGTATTATGGTCTGAAGTATAAACATTACAATTTGTTCCTAAAGCTGTGAAAGACTTTGCATTTGGTAATTAAATGAACTGCTTGAGTTAGTATTGTACTTTTCAGCCTTTCAAATTTAATTAACGTTCAAGTGGGAATTATGAACAATTTATATCTGTCAGGAAAAGACAAGACGTAACAAATTGTCTCCGTGCAGATGTGAAATTGAGGCAACCTTAGAGAGACTAAAGAAACTGGAGCGTGATCTGAGCTTTAAAGAGCAGGAACTAAAGGAACGGGAGAGACGTTTGAAGATGTGGGAGCAGAAGTTAACTGAACAATCAAATACTCCTGTAAGTAGACAATAATTCAACCTTTCATCTTGTGTCAGAAGTATTTGGAGCTTTCTCTATGTAAATCTCAAGACATACTAAGGAAGCGGTGCTCCTGTTTTTAGTTGTTCCTCTGGGCCAATTTTATTGCATCACTCCAGATAATTTTTTTTTTTTAATTTCACCTAATACATTAGATACTACATATTACTGATAGTTCATATTGTGACATGGGCATTTTAAGTAGTGTCCCATTGATCTTTTTAGTGTTCTCAGCTTTAAAAGTTGTTCACATTCAATAAATTCTTTTTTCAGCTAGAAACTTGTAGACTTTATAGGATGGAGGATGTGGTCTTAAATGTAAGAATCATTTGTATCTTTCAGAAGGCATGTCGTGAAACTTACACAGATTTTTTTGATTCTTTTCTTTTTCTTTGAGAAAAAGAAAATTCCCATTTTGTGAAAAGGGGGTCAAAATTTTAAGTATTAATTTAAGGTTTCATTCATAATTATAGTTAACATAACTTTGACTGGCCAGTTACCAGCTGGTAGAATTTCCACATTTCTATTAGTAAATTGAACAAAAAACTTTCCTTGCATTATCTTGAATTTCTTGATGAAATACTATGCACTTCAAGCACTGATTGGTAGAGGGAGGACCACAGGGTTAGTGCATGGCGAGATATATTACAACAGAGTTGTTAAAAAAAATCCTGTGATACCTACTTGTTTTTAAAGCACTAGCTAAGACAAATACCAAATTGAGATTGCAGTAGCATATGATTTTTCTTATGTACAATTTTATCCTACTAATCTTTGATTCCAGCCAGATCCATTTACACATGACTTGATTTTAAGGCATAGCTTGTTGCTGTTCTTTGAATGAAGTTACATTTATGTTCCAGCTGTGAACATGCAGTAATAAAATCATGGAGGATAAATGTTTTCCTATGTGCAGATTCTGTATGTTTCCAGTAGAAATCTGTATGCCTGCTTTAACACTTGCCATATTCCAGTAACTGAGCTGTGGGCCATCCTCTATCCTGAGCACAGCATGAGACACAGCCTTAATGAGCAAACCTTTTCACCAGCAAGGCCCTAGGGTTTTTTTATGCTGTACTTGCTTATGACTTGTATTTTTCACTTAGAGCTGGCATTGCTGCAAGAATAAAGCATTGTGCTAAGGCCTATTGTGCTAAGCATGAACTGTCTCTCTGCATAGCATTAACCCAACTGTCCTATTGCATTTAAGTGCAATTTCTTCTAATAGAGAAATATAGGTTTGTTTTTTCCATACATCTTAAGTGAACTGTTACACAGAACATTTTTTTTAAAAAGCCCTTTTATTGGAAAAAATTTGATATACTGGCAAAAAAAAAAGGCTTATTCAAGCAGGATTGTTTTTTTTTCATAGCACTGGTTACACATACAACTGTATTGTAAATTCATAGCTGTAAATAATTTGCAGAATATCTTTGGGCATTCTGTTTGCAAGGTGTAATCCTTGGGAGTCAAGCATCTGTCTCCCTCCATTAGTTCAGGCAGTGTCTGCCTAGAGGGTTACAATAGGGAGCTGCAGTGCTTGACTTTAAACTATCTTGACTATAAAAGCAGGAGTAAAGATACGGCAACCAGAACTGTGACACATCTTAGAGTTCCCACTAGGTATAAACCTGGTTCTTAGCCAAAACTAGGCCTCGTTGTGTCTGCTGGTACTCTTGTCCCTGCTCTGTGTTCTGCAGTCACCTTTTCACTTGGCTCTGCAGCAAAGACCAGAGGCCAGCAGTGGTGTGCAGGAGTAGAAACTTGAACTGAGTGACAGGAGAGCAGCGAAGCTGTCTCTGCCCCTTGATTCTCCAGTGTTGTAGGATTGGTAGAAGCTCATCCTCCATGGTAGGTAACTATGAGTAGCAGGCAGCTCTGTTCCAAAGAGTAAAGTATAGCTTCACCAACTTCAGTGTGAAGGGAGGATGAGGCCAATATTTAGAAATGCTTCTGTGCATTTCTCCCTGCTCTTGTTTTAACCCGATTTCTTCTGCATCTTATACAACAGACACCTTTGAGTCTGAAAATTCCTTTGTGCAGATCTCCAAAAGCCTCTGTCACAAGGGAATCTGGAGCATTTTGGTGGAGTAAAATATATCCATAGCTGCCATGGAATAGGAGACTTCTCCTGAAAGATTTGACTTTATGATGGTAGTGTATGTAGCTAAGATGAACATCTTATTTAGAGGAAGACAGTGAGCAAGACATGAAATCCCATATATCACCTGTGATGCTCTGTACTTGAAGGTGGTCATCTAACCATGGAATTTAGAGAGACTGGTGGATCCCAGTCATTTCTAAGGGTCTCTTCTGATAGTCATCATATGCAGTGTGTCACTAAAGGCATGTCCTGTCCCAGCAAACTCTTTAAATTCTCCAGATAACGAGATGGCAAAATATGGAGGAAGTAAAGTGATTATAACTTGCAGAATAAGCCATTCACAGCTTACCCACTCTCAGACATTCAATAGTCAATGACCCAGAAAAGTGTCTCAGTGGAAAGCTGATTTGCAGCTTTGTTGATTTTTGTAGGGAATTCTTCCCATATGTCGGCAATGCTCTTTCGTGGATCTAAAGTGACTATAACTACCTGGCAGTGAAGTGTGTGTGCTAGGTCTTGTTTTTGAAAGAGCCTTTTTTTTATCAGGATGAGCTTTTGCTGATCCTTGATCCAGCTAGCACGCTGTTGTTGGTGTAACTGGAGGTTTTTGTACAGCCAGGTGTACAGAAGCTTAGCTGCAGGTTCTTTCATCATATAGCAGTAGGATGCATTAAGAGTATTTAGGGCACCCCATCATTCCAATGTCTTTGTTTTATTTTTGTTTCTTAAACCCTGATCACTAACTTTACTTAACCACAATGCAAATAGTAAGTCTATGTAAGTAGGGAAAGCTCAAGTGGAACAGAAGACAGATGCTGTCTTTTTTAATGATAGAAAATTATCCAATGTAAGTGGTTTTACCAAGAAATGGGCACTCTTTGAGCAACCCTCCCAAGCCTCCTGTGTTACATATCAGGGCATCACCATCATCACCCCTGTAACTTGTTTTGGTCAACTGTCATTGACACTTCAGTCAGTTTTCTGATTAGGCTAAAAAAGATATGAAAACCAATGAATTTTGGGTAGGTAGTTTTACAAGTGCTTTGGAAAGAAAGGCTAGTGCAGCTGTTCACACACAGCTCCTTTGCTGTTGTTTTAGTAGTGTCTCAGTTTGACACCCCAAGGCAAGGAGGTAGTTTACCTTAGGGTGAAACTCCTGAGTTTTTATTCCCTGTGAAGCACAGGCCAACATGTCACAGAGGTTAGTAGCCTGGCCACTCTGAAAATGCAGAAAATGCCCCCTGAAGAGGGCATATTTCATTTGTTACTACAAACAGACTGGGTCAGGAGAATGCCATTATCTGTAGGTGAAGATTAGCAGAAATTTAATATGATGTACAAGCAGTTGACAGATGTCTCTTGATACCACTAAAAAAAAAAAACACAAACAAAAAAAACCAATAACAACAACAAACTGAAGAAGCTGACAAGCTGACCAAAACCACTCCTCTTCCCCTGCCTGCTTGTCCCTGGGATGGCTTCTGAAGGTGTGGTGCTATTGCAGACTGGAGGCCAGTTCTCCTGTCCTTTGCATTGGTGAGAGACTCGTTTCTGATTGTGGCTGTGGCTGGGTGACCCTTTCTCTCCTTTTGAACATACACTCAAAACCAGTCTGCTGCTGCTTTAATTTCTGATACTTAGAGGCTGCTGCTTCTGCATCAAACTGCAGAGCTTGTTTGGGTTCTCTGGTCATAACCTGATTTGTTCTTCAATCCTGAAAGGTTGAATTAAGCAACTCCAATTGCCTTGGAACCAGTCCACCTGGTTGGGAAATGTTATATTCTGTTTTGTGCTGTACAAAATGAAGGATTGAAGAGTTTGAACCTTCTTTTGTCATGAAAGCTCTGTTGCCTGTGGTTCTTGCCATGCCACTCAGTGATTTTGCACTTTGGTTTAAGAACAATGACCCCAGAAGGATGCTATCTGTTTTAATGAATTCTTACTTGACCTCCGTGTTTAGATTCACTAATCGTATGCTTTCTGTTGATTGCTGACTAATCTGGTGGTGTCTTTTTCCTTGATTTTTAAATTGGTTCTAACTTTCACTTTTGCTCTGTCCTTTCCTCCTTTAAATAGTTTTTCTTACCTCTTGCTGCAAGAATGTCTCAGGAGTCTTACTTTGAATCTAAAACAGAGGAGTCAAACAGTGCAGAGATGTCATGTCAGATCACAGCAACAAGTAACGGGGAGGTAGCTGGCATGAACCAAAGCCTGAAGGCCTTGATGATGACGGGCTTTGGGGATATCTTCTCTCTGAACAAAGCAGGATCTGTCCTGCATTCTGGAATGCAGATAAACATGCAAGCCAAAAAGAATTCTTCTAAAACCACCTCTATGAGAAAAGGGAAGAAAATCAACATGGCTTTGGGTTTCAGTGAATTCGACTGGTCAGATGACGATGATGATGATGATGATGATTTTGATGACACAGATGATAGCAGCGAATGAAATAAGTTGTAGAATTAACCCTGAAATTGTTTTAGCAAAGCAAAACAATAAAGTTTTAGAACAAGAATCCTGTCAGTTTGGTCTGTTTAAATCCTGTAAAAGAACAAAAAACAAACAAACAAAGAACGAAAAAGATATTTACCAGGCTGAGCATATTTGTATGTAGAAAGATATGTTGTTTTGTTTCGATTGTGCTGACTTATTTCTGCTTTGATGAAATTTGGAACTAAACTTCCCAAACTAATTGAGATTATTATTATTATTATTTTATGATTATATCTATAATTTCTAGTGCCTGATTACAGAAACTATGGCTTGATAAATTTAAGATCTGGAAACACTGGGAGAAACTTCAATGCCATTAGTACCATTAATGTACTTCAAAGTTTTCTTTTGTGTCTTTTCCCTTACCCCTTTAATTGTCAGTCATATGCATATGCTTGTACTTCCAGATTTGCTATTTTCTACATCCATTCTTTCTTACTGTTGTACTGAAGAGGTTTGCTGTTTTTCTTAATTTAAAGTCTTTTTCAAGGCAGCATTGTGGGAAGTCACAAATAGGTTTGTAGGAACAGAGAAGCTTGGGGGGAAAGAGAGGGGTTAGTTAAATATATAGTTTAAAAATGGAATAGCAGCAGAGCCCAGATAATCCCTATTAGTACATGATTTCTATAAATGTTCTTTTTTTTTCTTTTTTTTCCCCCTCACGTGTATGTGCATGTGTATATAATTCCCTCTAGCAAAGTAAACTGCAATCAGACCTCTGCATCTATTATCAGATATTGTGATCTAGTAGGTAATTTTCAGTTATGTTGATGTGAATCCATGAAGCCTTATTAACTTTGATGGACTTATTCTTGTACCTGAGAGCAAAAATTGGTGTTTGTAAATTTTGATTCTGTTGTTTCTGCTAAATGGCGTGTGCCATCCTTGGGAAAGGACAAAGAGAAGCCACTGTGACATTTCAGCTTGGGCCCTACTACTGTGGCTTGTGTGGAATTCTGTGTAGTAGAATCTGGCAATAATGTCAGGAATATTTACTAGACTCTGCATAACTGTTTTTTGCAGCTACATTACTTTTAAAGTATTGTCACTGCTGTTACAGCTTACCATAAAACTCAGTGTGTAACAATCTGCTGCAATAATTGCCTGCCAGGCACTTATGTTGAGAGCAGTGAGGATGTTTCTCATGATGACCCCTTTAGTGGTGATGCAGAAGGAGGGAGGGAAACCAGTGTGAACACAGATGCAGGTTAGAAAGGAAGATGTTGTAAAATATTTGCCAAGGAAGAAGGGCAGCATTTCAAAAGAAAAATGTTACTGTGTAGTTCAGCAGTAGTGGGAATAAGCCATCAAAATTCCATTCTCAATTACTGGAAGGGTTTCTTTTATAAAACTTCTGTTTTTGAGTGGCTTCTTTAATTATAGCCTTGCCTGTTACACAGCTCTAACCTATATATTGTGGTGTTTTGTAGATGTCTTAGAGAAAAATGGATACATTAGATAACAGCAGGCCTGAAATCATTACCTGTTCACTCAACAAAACAAAGTTATTTGAAGCAGTTTTTCTAGAGTGGGCACCTCTTTGGGTTGTGATAAAGAATTGTTTTACCCTTAAGATCAGCACTGGTCCAGTCCCCTGCAAGGCACAAGTGCTGTGCTCAAGCTGCTCCATTCGCTCTGCACGGGATCGGGATCGTAGTTCCTGCAGGATGTCTTCTGACCTTCTTCCAAACACTCCCAAATCTATTGACTTGAACTTGACCCTCTTGTACCCCGAAGCTTTTCTCATGATGAAGTTATAATTTAAATGATGCAGTAAATGTTCAAAGTATCCCAAGGAGAAACTCCTTTGGCTCAGGTGGGGATGGCTTCTTAGGTCCATCAAAGAAACCTGATTTTAGGGAGAAAAAGAGACTTGGAAGGGCAGATAATGAAATGGAAATAAGAACAAATAGCCTTTTCCAGTGTAGATTTGTACTATTTTTGTAAGTCTGCGTCTGCTAACACCCACAGCAATGATACTATTTTTGTAACTGCCACTTTGCACTCAGCAAAATTTGATGGATTTGTGTAATGTAATATGTGCACTTTAGGTCATAAGATGTGTATCATTGTGCATAAATTACTGTACCATATAAGCAGTGTAGGGATGTACAACTGAAAACAAAATTTGGTTCAGTGCATTTCTAATTAAAAAACCAAAAAAAATCTGTTCCTAGCATTGCTATTTTGCACTTTTTTGGTGTTTGACAATCTTGGAGCACTTCATGCACATTTATATTTGTGTGGGTTTTAAGTGAATTCGTAAATTACCTCCTTAATCTTTACAGAAATAAAAATAGTTTTTAAGTAGTATGACACAGATTTTCATAGTTGCAACATCACATGGTTTAAGTCTGTCTTCAAGGTTTTGTGCTTACCCAGGGGTGTAACTTCTATCAGCAAATATCATCAGAATGTGGTAACGTGCTTGTAGTAATTTCTACCTGCTTGTTTCAGTATTTTTTAATGAAGCAAGATGGATTTTTTTCCCCTTCGCCTTTTTTCCCCATGTTGTTTCTCAAAGCAAATTAAACTATATTAAGGAAAAATCCAAGCTCTTCTAAAACTTTCCCATGCATTTAAAGTAGCAAAGGTGACCTCTGAATTGTAGATAAGGTGATAACATGACAAACTCTTCTGATGCAGTTGAGATAGTGTTATACTTAGGATATTGGCTGTGCTTACTAAAAAAGCAGTGGTATTAATTGCGCTTTTACTTTCCTCTGATGAGTTTCACACCAGGTGTCTCCACTTTACAAGCCAGGTATCATATGTGAGAATCAAGTTGCATTGTTTCTGCCTCTGAAATGCTTCTCACTAGATAAAGGCTTTGAAAATGGCTCTGGTGGGCAGGTATGGTGGTTGGAGGAGGGCAGAGTATTTCATCTTCCACACCTGATTTTGCTCTGCAGTGTATCCAAGTCCATCTTTTACCTGTCTCATCACCAAGTTACACAAATCTCCCCAACAGTCCACAGCCACATCGTGTGTCAGCTAATGAAAGCATTAACAAACCCAGAAGGCATTTCTCTGGCTGCTCTGGGCCAAAGCCAGAACAAACCACAGAAGCCTTCCTGTGCCTTGTACACCTCTCAGCTCACTGGGCCCTGCCAGGCCTTTTGGGTTCCCAGCTTCCTCTGTCTTCCATAAAGCCTGAAGGTATTTGCAGTAAAATAATATCACTGCATTTGATGGAGGGGAAAGGTAAGAACCAGGCCTGAGCTTGGCATTTTTACCAGGCTGCTGTACTGCAAACATTAACTTAGGTAGGTAAATGGCCTCAGAGAAGAATGGGGAGGATTTGACTTTTGGCTTGCTTCATGGTCAGCTGGGACCAAGACAGGATGTCCAACTCCCTTTCTTTTCCTTCAGCAGTGGTGAAAAAATATGGAAATGGGACTTAATGAAGGAAAACTTTTGATCAAGTCATTGTTGTGAGGATGACATCACTAATTTGTTGGAGTAGCAAGTGCCTTAGGGTACGGGGTGTGGGTGTGCTGCACTGCCAGCCCCTGTGTGCTCCCTGACATGGAACTTGTCCCCTCTGGACTGGAAGGGCTTTCTGGAGGTGAGGTCTGGCATGGCCTCTTGTCACACAGTCATGTTCATGGCTTGTCATTTGCTTATCATTCCAGAGATTTTCTTAGATGTTGATTCCCTTTCCTTCTGGGTTTTAAAATGTTTATTCTGAGTTAAATATCTGATGCAGTAATGATGGGTATTACTTTCAGCAGTAGCAATAGATTCGTAGTGTGCATATAGCTGTTAAGTATTGAGCTGTTAAGTATTGATGTGTCTTTAGTGCTGTACTTCCTTTATCTGTAATCAGGCAGCTTTTACAGGTTTTTAATAAGACCTCTGACTTGACAGAGGTTTTAACTGTCCTAGGTAGAATGTTCAGGTATAAAAAGTAAGTTCATTTAGTAATTTTCACTGCCCCTAAAATGCACTGGTAGGAATCTGGAGGAGAGACCTTTCCCCTTTCCCCCAGGCTTCAACTTAGTGTACACTGTAAAATCTGCACAGAGATTTCTGATGTGTGAAGATTTAATTTTAAAACTGTAGAACCAATGACTTTCTTTAAACATTTTATATTGTGTGCTAAATACTCATATGCTTTTTAAAGTCAGATATAGTCCACTGCATTTCTTGCTTTTGCACTACTGAAGAAGTTTTGTACTGAATAGTAGGAGTCGATGCTACTTACACTTCAGGTTTGAACTGATGGAATTTGAATAGAAAATATTTTCACAGTGTTAGAAAACTTCATTTTCCCTTCTGAAAAAGCAAAGCTGAGTGCAATGCCTATGCCAAGACTCTTGTGCTGTAAACTGAATATATCATTTGTGTGGAACATGCAATGTTACACTTCTGTGTGGAAAAATCTTGCAGTGTCAGTTATCCTCTTTATTGCACTTGACATACCATGTCTTGTTTTATTCACACTGTGGATTTGATTTTCCAGTGTAAAACCAAAGTAAACAAACAAAAAGAAATCATACTATGTATTCAATTTCCTCAATTGGTGTCATAAACTTTCTTTTGGTGTGAACTTTTCCCTTGCTTCTCTTTTGTTCCAAACTTCTATTTTGCAATAAACATTTTGACAGTAAATTTTATGCATTTGTGTCACTGTGTAAAACACTGGTGTTCCAAGAGGTTCCTTATTGTCTGCTGGTCTAAGTCCCTTTTCTATATTACTAACTGTATGGCATTTCTCCTTTATTCTCCCATTAAGAAAAAAAAAAAAAGAAATAATACATAACGATTCTGCCACTGGTTATATTTAAACATGAAGAAAGCAAAAAAAAACCACTGTACATCTGAAAATGCATTATTGGACTTCTGCAGTAAATTTTTCAGTTGTACAAATCATTATACCAGGCTCCTGCTGCAGCACCACCCAGTTTGAATCTTAAGTACCTACAAAAGGCACCATCACGGCCTCCTGAGGGTGTTCATTATTGCCCCTTGCCCTTCCTTGCCCTTAAGTGTTGCCCCCAGCACTACTTTTGCCCCACAGCACTCTGCCCAGGCTGCAGGGCACTGTTAGTGTGCAGCTGGAGGTGCCAGGGTGAGGGCCTGCCAGGGGGACATGCTTGGCTTGTGGGTGGGGTCTGGGAAACCTGGGGGTGGCAGGGCTCTCTGAAGGAGGTGACAAAGCCATGGGGGCTTGTGGGAAACCGAGCTCAGTCTCATAAATCCCTGTTGTCTACATCAAAACAGTTTGCAACTACATCATGATATTGAGCTTCTGGGAGACACTGACTGTCCAAATACAGATCTGCAACAATTAATGCTAACCCTTTGAGCTGGATAAAAATGCCAAGAAGATGACACTTTGGATACCATATACTTGAATGAGTAAAATGGCAGTCACTATTACTGTGGCATCTTCTCCTCTGTCAGTTTTCAAACCATTCCAGAATTTTGTCTAATGCAGCCATTCCTCTGTGGTTTCCTAGTGCTTCAAGAGCTAACACCATCTTGCATCCAACAAAGTGTAGGAGGAGGCTGGGAAGTGCTGCAGTCCTCCAGCCTTTCAGGAGTAGTTACAAAGCAGTGGCAGAAACCAAGACAGACTTGTCTGTACATGGGTGGGAAGGCAGTCTGCCATGGCCAGACTCCAGCTTCTGTTTTTGCTGCTGACCAGTGAAAGTTTTCCTTCATTTTGCAGAAAATATCCATCATTTGGGAGGGAGTCATAATCCCAGCATTATTATCATTGCAGACCAAAGCCATAGCAAAAGCCTTCCTGTAGTGTCAGAACCAAGAGGAGAGGCAGATAGAGTCCCTTGCCATCAGATGGTTTTATTTTGCTTCCTAAGTTGTTTTTGTTGGAGATCAGCTGGTAATTTTATCTGCAGAGAGGGACAGGATCGATTTAACACTGCCAACACTGTTGGAGCCAGCCCACAATCAGTGTGAATCCAATGTTAAAGTACATCAATATGAGTTGCAGCCTAAGTCCTGCACTTTGCAGGGAAAAAGGAACAGAATAGTATCAGCCACCAGAGTAAAATTTGGGCGGAGGGGAGAAAAATGGTTAGATGGTTTTCTTTTCAATTCGTATCTCTCACACAGTTGCTGCCCTCCTTTGATATTTGTGCATGGACCGAAGAAGATGTGGTGAGTATTTTGTGTTAATGTGGCCAGGGTCGTGATGCTGGAACTCTCTAACAAATTACAGTGGGTGTGGTGGGAGGGAAGGCTGGATCAGAACATCTAGGTGAGATTTTACTGCTGTTTGTTTGGTGAAACTTGTGTCCCAGAAAGGCCTGAAAATGACCAGGAGTAAATTAAGGATTTGAGTTACCCTCATAAAACAGCCACATTCTTCAGTGTCCAGAAGACAGTGGGAGCTGGGAACTGACAGCAGCCAGGAGGGCATTCCTGGGTCCTCGTTTAAGGAATATGGAAGTGCCCAAGGACCTGACCCTGGACAGGACAAAAGGAGTTCAAAGTTTATCCCACTGTGTGCCACATGGATGGCAATTAACTGAAAAAAAGTTTAGGGCTTTTTAGGGGGTGTGGAAGCTCTCTTTCATATAAAATAATGGCATTGAGTACTTTATACCTTTTTATTCAGTTAAAAGGCTAAACAAGACACATCAGTGATTTATCTCTGACATAGTGATGTGTCAAAATTATTTTAATGTCCTATCAAGCACTCCCTTTGTATCTTATGCATCATGGAGTTGTTTGGCTGACATCTACCAAAGGACTGTCTGGAAAGCCAGTGCAAAAACCATAAAAGGCCTGGGTCCTTCACTTCAGCCCTTTTACCACGTGACATTTCTCAGCTTCTGCTTTGGTCATTTCAGTCCTTCATGACAATAAACTGAGAAAGGTGGCTGCAAAATGGAAGGCAATTTGGAAAAGCTAAATAGAAGTAATCACTTGCATTGGTGAATCCTGAATCCTTTATCCTGAAGTGAGAAATATTTTTAAATTTTGTTTTAAAAAGGATGATTACTTGTGTACTCCAAATAACTGTAATACAAGATTTTGATAATTTGAACTTCAAGATTGATTCCTCTTTTTTGCAGTTTTTCTGGATGCAACAACTTACTAGAAAAGGTAAAAGCTATTCATATGTCCTTTCATGCTCACATTTATGAACTAATGCACATTTGTTCGTTTCCCCCCTTCCAATAAAGTGCCATGTGGATTTCTGAATAACCTCTTTTATCTTAAGGCGATACTTCTGGTGAAATGAGTGTCTATGCTAGCTTGTTTAAGGAACATCATATCACTGGGAAGCAATTGCTTCTTCTAGAAGAAGAGGATTTAAAGGACATGGGAATTGTTTCCAGAGGACACATCATCCATTTAAAGGTATTATCAGCATATATTGAATATTGCAGTAGGTTGTAGTGTGAGTATTATGGAGTCTATGGAGTTTCAGTAGTATTAGCAACAAAAAAGTTACAAAGCTAAATAGAGAACATATTTAGTATCTAAAATAAACAGAATTATAGCTTCATATGGATCTAGAACTCAAAGCAATCTGAGCATTTTATGAGGCATGAAAATGTGCTGTGGTCTTCATAATCCTCTGTAGTTCTTAGTTTTCTTGTGAGCTGGATGGCAGTACTGCTGCAGCTTCACCTAGGAGGGCCATTCTCCCAGCAGAAAAGCTTGGGAATTTTCAGAAAGAACTTTGTTTAGCTGAAGGAGAAACAGATACAAAACATTTATGTGAAATGAAATCTCAGCTTTTCAACTTCCACATCTTGTTTATAGCATAAAGCATATTTAGACTAACAAAGCTCAGTTGGACAACTTTAAGCTGATTGACAGACAGGTTTCTTTGCTCTTAGAACTTTGCTTTTAAACAGTGTTTTAAATGTCTGATGTTTGTGATGAATTAAGAAAATCACGGTCTGGAAAATGTGATCATGACAGCAGTAATGGTATTAGTACTGTAGCCACAGGAGAGTTTTCTGGCAGTCAGCTTTGGAAAAGGGATTCTATAAAAGCAGCATCTATAATTCTGTTGGGTTTCAATCATTTTAGATCCCAATTTGCTAGTAAAGAGATATTTGTATTGTAATTGCTAGTCCTGCAAATTTAGCTTTTAAGTCACACAGATTTATTCCCCTTTTGCTCATCAGCCATTTTTTCCATGCCCACACACCATTACTGATATATTTAATTTACATTTCCTACAGGGAAAATTATTGAAACGTAATAAAGTCAATAATGTCCAAAATGAAAGATCTCCTCTTCCTGGGTTGATTTGAGCATAAATAAAAACAACAAAAACAACCCCCCTGAACATCTCTTTCTCTGATTAAGCAGATCTGATTCTGAACGCAAAGCAGGGCCAATCTACCACAACCGTTTCTAGAACAGGGCTATATTTTAAACTCTTCTCACATGCCCTGATGTATCCACAGTGGAAAACAGAGGGCACCTGGGGTTGTGCTGTTTTTCATGCTGGGATTTTCAGGATGAGATACTAAATAACTCCCATCTGGTTTTGTTGATTTTTTTTCTAGACTGCTATCGAGAAGTTAACCCATGACTACCTGAATCTGTTTCATTTTCCCCCATTAATTAAGGCAAGTCTCATTGTTGATATAAGACGTGCTTCTTGTGATGGTATGAATATTTCACTGGTCTCATATCTCAGCTTCCCCCCATTCAGGGGAGGGCAAGGTTGCGGTTCCTACAGAGGGTTGTAACGTATGTGGAGAGTCAGCAGCAGCAATGGGTCACATCAGAACAAATAATGGATCACAGAAATTGTTTTCAAGGAAGTTCTAAGTTTGTATCATGGAGCTGGTAGAATTAAATTAAACCACAACTGGTTGCAATTTGTTTGCTGTCATTAACCAGAAACTACTTTGAAGAGCCATTCTTCCAAACTACTGCCACCAACTGGTCACCACTGGAGAACAGCAAACCCCTGGCCCAGAATAAGCCCATCATTCTCCAGTTTGCTAATGTTATAGGAGAGAAGGATGATTTAGTGTCTTGCCACCCTTACATTAACCCATTAGTTTTATGATAATCAGTAATAAGACCCACGCAAAAGGGAGAGAGTGTTTGGGAACTTTGGTGTTGCTAGAGCAGATATTTGCCTTATTTAATTCAGTAAGCTAACCAAGGAATTCTAGACCCTAAATCATGAAGTAGCTTTTTTAGTCATAACTTATTGCACAGCGATAGAGTGAAATCCACTCTATCACTAAAAGCAAATTTGCATATAGCAAAACTCTGTTCCCTGGAGGGGAAAATGAAAGAGCATTGCTGCTGCTTTGCTGTGCCAGCTGCAATTCCAATGGCAGAAGCTGCCACAATGCTCACAGGGACAGTGCACTGTGCCAGAGCAGCTCAGCCAGGAGCAGAAAGTGTGCAGCATCTCCCAGGTGCCATCCGCTACCAGCCCTAAACCCATGCAGAAGCCTTTGCCCCTCTCGGAGTGTGATGTCTCCTTTCTGCTGCCTGCCAGACTTGTAGCACCTGAAAGGCAAATCCTTTCTGCCACCAAAGGGTGTGCTCCTGTTTCCCAGTGGGTTGTGGTAGGTGTGAATTCTCACCTTTGCCTGATTTTTTTGGCAGGATTCTGCTGGTGGAGCTGAAGAAAGCATAGAGAAAGTAGTGAATCTTGAACTTGTTTTTGGTTATCACTTGAAGCCGGGAAATGGTCCAAAGGTAAGCTGGGAGTGCTAGATCAGTTGGTTTGGTTAAGAGTCCCTACCCAGAGGGTCCAGTATCTTCTGGACACAAAAGATAAATTTGCATGAGAATCTTCTTGTTTTGACTGAATGTCAAGGTGGCAAATGGGGCTGCATCAGTGATGAGGAACTATCCCCCAGAACAGGCAAGGAAGAAAAGAGTGGCACAGAAAGTTTTGGCTGAAAGCTTTTGTTTCCTTGTGAACTATTTTTAAAATTGTAATCTTTGTAATTTGAGATTTCATTTTGTTCCTTTTATCCCAATGATGTGAAATGGCAATCCGTTTATTCAAAAAAACCCACGACAGTTGAGCAGTGGCATATGTCTGATATGGGTGGGCAGACTTCCTTTTGTCTCAGCAGAAAGGAGATACTGTTTTATGCAACCAGGAGGAGTTTGGAAAATACATAGTATGCATGGCTGCTGGCTGGGCAAGACTGGTGGAGACTGTGTGTCCTCATGGGACTGGGGAAGGAGGGAGGGGTAGTTGCAGCACATTGCACAAAACTGCTGTGCTTCAGCAATTGCCAGCGTGCCACATCCTAATCAAACCTCAGCTCCAAGCCGAGCTGGTTCAAGGATCTCTCCTGTGTAACAGAAGCATTGATGACTCCAGATGTTCCAGCAAAGGATTTCTACCACATTGTTTTTTCTCAAGTGTGAGGTTTGTCCCATGCTTTTTGTTTGCTTTGTCCAGCTTGCCATGGACTCTGAATTCAAGGGTTTTAGAATTAATCATCTATGTGGAAATGGTGTGCAAAGCATTTCTGAGCTAGAGTCGGGGGTTGTGACAGCAGGATTTGTTTCCTTTTGCATTTTATAAATCTGCATTGTGTGTCCACCCTAAACTTGTGGGAGGCTGACTTTCATCTTGTGTTATCTGGCTGCTCTGCTTTCAGGGCATATTGTTTGCAGAAGTCTCTTGATTTCTGTACTTGGTGGTGCTTGCAGAGAAAGCATTTAGGTTTGAACTTAGTAGGAACTCATACTGAAATAATTTCATCAATTTGAAAAAGCTTTTTGTCTGGAGATTTCCTTTTTTAGTTTGTTCCTTTTATCTTAAGTACTTCTTTTTCCTATAAAAATCTTCTTTATCACTATGTGAATTACTTAGACTGTCTCAGTGATCTTGAATGCATGTTGCCTATGCAGCTGTATAGCTGCTTTTTTGTAGGTGTGTGTTTTTCTCTCCCATGTGCAACTAACTCTTGAAGGAACTAAAACTCCATGAAAAAACTCATATCTCCCTTCCATTTCCAGTACGGGCTGTGAGCCATAGTGCAGGGAGTTGGGCAACCATCCCCAGGAAAGAGCAAGAGAAGGAGCAAATAGACCTCTGAGCATTGGAGAGAAATTCATGTTGTACTAATGCCTCCTTAAGTTTGAAGATGAGTAGATGTTTTAGCCATGACAGCAAAATGTGCAAATGAGACTATGTGCAAAGTCTATGGGACAGAAGCTGAATTGTTATGAGAGGGCAGTTAGTTCAATGGGCCTGTGTAGTTTTGACATAACCTCTGCAGGCTTCTGACAACCTTTTTTATTTGGTCCTGCCTTCCCTGTGAGCTCCTAATTGGTCCTGTCTGCTCTGTGTGCTGTTGGGCCCTTTTCTAAGCAAGCCATTCCCTCTGAAGCTGTGGTTGCATGCCAGGCATGCCTTCCCTGTCAGCTGCCCTGCTGCAGCACCCCTTGTGCTTAGTGATGCCATTCCAGGGAATGCACAGTTTGTCACCTGAATATGTCTGAGCTGGAAACATATGTCTAAGATGTGCACATTAACTTGTACCTGCCTTTAAAGACGTTGCAGCAGAGCTAGTTGAAAAAGTGAACTGGAAGGAGCAGATTGTTTGAGTTTTTGGGCAGAGTGCTAGGGCCAACATGGGCAAGTAATTCGCATTAAACATAACATTATCAAAGACTGGTGTGGTACGAACTGTATAGGAAATTTGGCTAGCTTGCTTCTTTGAAAACCCCTGCATACAATCTTCTGGCTCCCCTAGAGGCTGCTTTGAGCCAGCTACTGCTGCCATCTAGATTTGTTCCAAAATGAACTGGGAAAAGGGTGAAAAACAGGATTGAAGGGTTTAAACTTCTTTTATTGTCCCATTTTTGTAAAAGAGTGGTGCCTGTTCTTGTAAAACTGGGTCAGCAGAAGCACTTGGGATCATACCTTCCACCATCTTTATAGCTAAAAAGCTGGCCTACATCAGTTTAAAAATAAATTTCTCAAAGGAACTTTATCCTAATCAGTCCCTATAACCAGCTGCCTAACTAAGAAGCATTTCTCCTATTTTAATCATGAGGAAAATGAGGCAATAAGCTCAAATCTGGGTTACACATTGAGGGTGTGTGTTCCCTGGGTGGTGTGTTGGCTGCTAGAGTTGTGTACAGCGAGAGAGGTTATTAGGCTCAGTTGGGAGGTGGTGCAGTGCAGCAGGAAGGGCTCTGTAAGGGGAACTGGTCATGCTGGGAGGTTTTACACCAGACTGGCTCTGTGCTGGTCTCTGCGTTGACTTCCCTTTAGTTATTGTAGTGCATCTTCTGGTGCAGTTGCACCTGGAACCAAGCCATCCATGTCACTGGAGGTGCTCTGCCCAAGCATGGGACAGGATGGACACACAGGACGAAAGCCTCCTGGTCCAAACTAAAGCTGTGGAGTGGGTGAAGCCGAGGAGGACATCATGACATGCAGTCATACCACCAGATATAAAACTGCTGGAGAAGCTGGTCCAGGACCCAGAAACCATTTCAGGGGTGCTGGTTAATTGGGATGTGTTTGGCTGGTAAGAGCACAGCACCATCTGTGGTGTGAAGATGTTTCCTCAGGGCACAGGTGTCCTCTCCTGGACATTGTGCTGTGCCCCATTATCACAGCTAGCACACCTTTCTTCATCAGCAGGCAGAAACTTAAGGGCCTTAGGAATGGCAGTGCTTTTTAGCAAGGATCTTGCTGGATATGCTTCAGGACAGCATTTGAATGTTCAGCCTTTTCTGTATGCTGAATGAAACATTGACTTCCCAGTAAACAGCTTTACCAGCCTCATATTTTTTATCTAATTTAAACTGCATCTTGTAGTGGGATTATGTTGGTTTCCACCAGCTGACAGATGCAGTCATTTCATTACAGTTTCCTTCCTTTTTTAGCTGCATCTTTGGAGGCGATAAAAGCTCAGTTGACCTTTGTGCTCTCTGAATGCATCAGGAGTGAGCACTGCAAAGCTAACCTGGTTTTTAGAGGTTTCTTTTCCAACTCTTGTAGTTCAAGTTATGTGGTTACTTCCATTCACTGCCTTTTCATGACCTTTCTGTACACAGTTCCCAATGAGCTGAAAGGTGATAGATTTAGACTTTTTTTCCCCCACAAATAAAAAAAAGCAGGGGACCACCAATTAAGTCCAAGATGGAGAGTAAAACAACAAACCCTGGCAGTTGTGGCTTGAGCTGATTTGCAGGACTGCAGAGGGAATTTTCAATGGCTTTCTCATCCTAGATGGCTCATTAAAATTTCCCAATCAGGGAAAGGTGCCTGAGCTATGTCGGCTCCACACTGATGAATCACCAAACCCCTTGAGAAGGATGCCTTACAGTCTTTTTGCCTTCTATTGATGCATTCTTTAGTTTTGGTCCTCAAAAGGGCAGATTTCACTATGCCATTGAATGTTTTCATTTTTTACCAAGAGTGGCACAATTTGACCTATATCCAAACACAAAGCCTTGAAGTTGGCTCACCGTTTCGCCTGATTTTTCCCCACTTAGCTCTCCCTCCACTTGACAAGGTAAGGAGCAGAGCCTCTTCAAAACCATCTGCTAACTGTGTGAACTATTTTCTAGCCTTGAATATCCAAAGAGAGATATATTTTAATGCTATTCTTTAAATGTGTAGTAGCAGAGGTAACATATTATTAAGGCTACTTTAAAGTGACATTGTGACCAAATCTTCATGTGGAGAAGCCCAGGCCAGCAAAATGCAGGCAGTACAAGAAAAAACAGTACTGAAATAGTTGTAACTGGAATGCAGTTTCACAAGTGCTTGAGACCATTTCTGCTGCTTGTTCCTCCCCACCCTCCCACTATATCAACGCTCATAAATTCTTTCTTTACTTTCTTAAAAATAAAGCAAGAGCCAAGGTATAACATTTGAAATTTCAGTTCTACAGTTTTTTAGTCATTTATATTCTCCATGCTCTGTAGGTATTTTAACCCACTTCAGTAAGTAAAAATGGAGGAGGAATTGGTTTTATCTAACCCTTCCTTTGCAAAATAATCACAGGTACCTTGACTTTCTAACATAGGGTTATTTATCCTTATCTCAAAACCTCATCTTCTAAATCCTCCTTCTTTAATTCCATGTCAAGCACAATGCTTTCATTACTAAAGACTAATAGTTAATGCAAGAATCAGAGTAGCTGTGTTCATGTGCTATTTTCATAGATTTGTTCCTATTCTAACAAGTAGTCAGTGAGGGGACACAAAAAATTACCTAAGCTGTAAAACAAAACCACAGCCACATTAAAATATTGCCACCACCATTAAGAACAGAATAATGTAGTCTGCTAAGAAGGTGGGTCAGTGCAGGTGATCTGAGCTCCTGGTATTTTCTTCCAAAGACTCTTTTCAGGACCATGCATTGTTTTTGCTTGAGGTAGAGCTGGTATAAATCCATCATCTCCACTGGGATTGCTCCAGCTGTAGCATCCATTTGTAACTGATGTCGAACTCAAGCCAAGACCTTTAAAAATCCTTGTGTAGGCAGTGCTAGGCCAGAGATTCCTATTAGAAATTATTCCATAGCCCTGAAGAGACACAGACTTTTCAGGTAGGTATTTTGTTCACTTGACTTTCTAGACTTTTTAATCTAAAGATTTATTTTTATACCTTGGCCACTGAATTAACTTGCTGCTTTCCACACGTTATCTCTCACATACTGTAGATACTGCAGAGCACAGACAGGTTCCCAGTGATCTGTAGGCTTGGCATGTGCTATCCAGACAAAAGCCTGGAAGAGGAGCCTTTGTTCCCAGCAGAAAAGTGGCTCTGCCATGCCTTTCCTGAGCTCCTGAGCACCCATGTTCCCTCAGTTGATGTCCTGCAAGTCCCAGAGTGTGAGGAGTCACTCCATGTGCTGCAGTGGGAACATGGTGTCCGCACGCCTCCAGCATGTTGTCCCCACGAGTGATCCACAGGAAATGCCACTGGATGACAGTACAGGAGGGCACCCATGCAGCCCTCAGGGAAGGGACTGGTTTTTCATGCTTCCACCTTTACCGTCCTGCTGTTGCAAGTAGGCTGCTCATGTGGATGATGCCTGTGACTGCAACACCCCACATTTGCTTGGGGGTCACATGGCAGGGGCGGCTTTTGGTAAATGCTGGGGTATCACTGAGCTCCTGCCTTGCCTGCTGCAAGCCCCTGTTCTCAGGGCACACACAACAGTGCCTGGTGTTTACCATTATGTGCCACTCTGTTGTGCACAGAGCTCCATAGCACTGGATGCTAAAGAAGGGCACTGCCAAGGGACAGATATTTTTGGTACTGCTGGCTGCTCTGTGTAACTGTTAAGGGGCCTCATGCTTCTCCAGGCGAAGCTGCAGCCAGTCAGTGCCTGTTGCCTTGCAGAGGAGTAAGGGCTCCAGCTCGGAGGAGGCACCCAGGCAACTGATAACATAAATATATCTTCCTCTTGCTTTGTTTCTGTACATTTTAAGACCATCTTTCTCGCAAGGCCTCCCCTCCGCCCCTCTTTTTTTCTGCCTGCACAGCTGAAACAAAACCAGCGGTGGAGCCACCTTCTCTTGCTGGAGCCTGGCTGGCAGCAGCCTGCCCTGACCTGAGACACCAGCCATTGTTAAGGGTATAACACATTTACATATTTTGCAATAAAACATCAGTTATTTGCATTACTGTGTCAAGTTTTATTTGATTCTTTCACCTAAAAATGACTCATTTTCCTTTCTTGTATTTTAAAAACCAACTACTCTAAGCTTGTTTGAGAATAATCAAAAATTGCCCATTTAGCTAGAAGTCATTTTCTTTTCAAAAGGCAAATGTTATTTAATCTTTCAGCTGTTCATTGTGCCATCATAAATACTTTCTTTTCAGCACAGTTGTGGGGACTGAAATGAGCCCACTAATTGCCTCCCATTTCGACTGACATGTGGTGGTTTAGTGGAAAGAGAACACAGCGGGGAGAAGGAAATAGGAGGCTGAGAAAATGAGAGCTAATTATTTTCACTGCCTCATGTCAGGCTCTGTGTCAGCCTTGTTTTTACAAACTGGAAGGTTTAGCACTAAATAAAACAAACTGGCGTCATGTTTTTATATACTGGCAGTGTCATGGAAGCAGCTGCACATCTCAAAGACAATATAATGCCTGCATTCGCATGGACACCATCTGACAGCCACTGTGAGCCACTGCTAATGAGGATATCACAGTGGTGCCAAGTGAAAGGTGCTGAATTATGTATGATTCTTCATCAGTGCAGCAATAGTCCTGTACATCATTATGAGACATTGTTTTGCTGAAGAGATTAAAACATTCTTAGTTCCAGACCCTGCAACCTATACATGCTACAAGAGGTTATTAATGGAATTTTTAGGGAGAGTTTCTTGTGGATTTCTTTTTGGTTAAAAATATCTCATGGGACAAAGCTGTGGTGGGTCATGACACTATACATATAAAGAAGAGAAGCAAATTAACCATAATTGTGTTATCTTCCTTTAAATCCAGTATAATAAAATATAGTGTAGCAGGGTGATACATAATGATAAATAACCCAAGTGCTGTCACTAGATGTTCAACTCTAATGCCTTTAAAACAGCAGGTCTCAGCAGCTGAGATAGATAATAGCTAAGAATGTAAAGGAGCTTCTAGGGACCTAAATCATCAACATGCTACTACTTTTCGTATCAGCATGGCCAACATTTTTTTTCTTATTTGTTTCATCCTGCGCTACATCTTACTTTTCTTCTAATATCTAGTTATTGGCTACAATGCCATTTCCATTTTTATTTCAATCTTTAAAAAACCAAAAAAGTTTATTGCAACCACTGATTTTAAAATGAATCCTTGATTTGGGCCCCCTTGAAAAATGAAGTGCCTCCCTAGCAAAGATTTTAAGCTGTTGTTGCAGGATATGTGTTTGCTATTTAGAGCCTGTGCCTGATCTTTTTCATTTCCCTTTCAGGTTTTTTTTGCAGACATAAACGCATATGGGGTTAAAGGAGTATTGTCACCACAGTAAGCTGGAGACTTAATTTTTAAAGTGTTCTTACTTTCTGTTTCAAAGCTGAGAAGAAGCAGCTCAAATACATGTGTGATTTATTTTTCTTTTCTACAGTAATTTTCAGAGGCTGTTGATTTATTGGTTTTGTCAAAGTGTTATTTGGAAATGTTTTTGCAGGTTGTGCCTTTCAGTTCTGAAACTAGATAATTTTTTAAAACAAAAAGCTGAAATTTTTTATTTAGATCAAAATCAAGCAGGTAGATATTGGGAGGTATTTTAATGCTTGAATGACAAGATATCCAGGGAAGTCTCTTTGAAGGACTTGTGTAAGCATATTTATCAACCAGACACTTTGAACAAGCCATTTCCAAATTATTTTCCCCCATATACCTGGCACTAAATGTAGTTTTGATATAAGAAGTCATATGGCAACACTTCATGAAAGAATTCAAACTCATATGCTTGGTTTTTCAATTTTTGCTTAAATGGATGAGCATCTCCTTTTATAAGAACCTGGAACTCCATTGGAAAACAGGGAAATATGTCCCTTTCTTTCTGCAGCACATAAGTCTTGCGTTATTTACTGTGTGGTTGAACAGAATGGTTACTAGGTTTGTAAGACAAGTAACCACCTACTTATCTTAGATATTTGCTAAGTGCCTTGATTCTAAAGTCACCTACCTGCTGCCTTTTCTATTTCCTTCCTTCCTTCCTTCCTTCCTTCCTTCCTTCCTTCCTTCCTTCCTTCCCTCCCTCCCTCCCTCCCTATCTTTTTTTCTCCCAACATCCCCTTGCCTCTCACTCGCCTTATCTGCTCCTTCTCTCTCTCATTCTCTCTTTCCCCTTTACATGAATGATTTTCTAATAACACAAAATTAAAACCTTTCCAAATAAAATCAGACATGTATTTTTGAGGGACTAGGTATCCTAGTATGGTATCTTGCCCTCTTGGTATCTGCACAGTGTGGCTGGAGAGGGCTGCAAAGAGGACCAAAGGTTTGGGGCCTGGATTTGAGGGACAGGAGAGTGTGTGTTTCTCTGAAGATGCAGTTCAGAGCTGGGGAAGAGAGTGTTTGTGCAGAACTCAGGCATCCAGCCCTGCATGGGGCAATTTGATCCATGACCACATGGAGAGGGATCCTGCCTGTGCAGCGAATCTGGCAAGGGGACAGACAGTGACAGTGCCCACCCCCTGCCAGGCCCTGGATGTACATAGCTTTTCTCTAGAGGTGGTTGGTTGATTTATTTTGTCTATTAAAATGAGATCATATTTGTCAGATCTAGTGTGCAGGGAAATGTGAGTGAACAACACAAAATCCTGAATCAGGAGGGCATGGGAGCCCTGGCACAAGGCAGCTCTAGCTCTCAAGTGCTTGGCAGTGGTATCACTCAGAAATGGCAGGAGATGTGCTGAACTAACTGGAGGATAGTTCTTCATGTTGGTATTTTTTTCTTTTCTTGGGTCAGGTGTTTTTGGAAAACTTACAAATGTCATCAAGCATCTTGCCTCTAACCTCAGGTTTGATTTGCACTAGCAGGAATCTCCTGCAAAAAAGTCTGGCAGCAAGAACCTTGGGCAGGGAGAGTAGCACAGTTTGAGAGATGAGGAGGAGTCAGAGACAATTTGCTTTGCCATTGCTGTTCTGTTTCAAAGCATGTGCCCTCATGTCAGAGCCAATGCACAGTGCTGAACCTGCCTGGGGCAGGACAGGCATAACCTGGGTCAGCTCACAAACGTAAAAACAGGACAGAAAAGAGATGTGCAAAGAGACACAGTCTGTGATTAAGAAATGGAGGCACAGGGTGTCTTCAGCACCTGATCAGGTTGTATAGGAAGCCAGTAGCAGAACTGGAAACTGAACTTGGTGCCTCTGAGTCTTGGTGCCTTGACCACTGAACTGCAGTTCCCATCACTCAAACTCGCACCTGGCAGTGTGAAAACCAGCTCACGTGGCCTCTCTGCTTGTAAAATGTGGAAGCTTTCAAAGCGGACAGATGGACACACAGGGCCAAATGCTGTCATAAATATAATTTCTTGTTGCAGTTCAGAAATTACATTTCAGTTTTCTTTTAATTTGAAATTGCCAATTCAATGCGTGATGGAAAGCTTTGAACCTTCTGAGGGCTGAGCTCCTACATTACACTTATGAGAGATGCACGTGCAAACACCACAGATAATCACCTGTGCAAATGGACACTTTTTGGGCTGCTGTACCTTTATCTGTGCAAATAACTGCTTACACAAGCCCGTGGCCCTAAGTGTCCATCTGTGTCCCCACTGGAAGTTTTGGCATTTTCTGAGCAAAACCAAGGTAAAGACTGCTTCCTGCAAGCGCTGAGCCCACACCTGCCTCACAGGTGGTATGTGGCAGTCACAGACCCCTGAACCCTGGCATGTCTGGAGAAACTTCTGTCTTTGTGAAGGGAAGATTCTCTCCTTCCTGTATGGAGGTGGAGACACTCTGCTTCAGTGGCAAACTGGTCCTTCAGGGGACTGATTTTCGGAGGAGCTCAGTGCACTGCACAGTGTCTCATCCCCAAAGCACCTGCCGGGCAGACCAGCAAATGTTGGCTGGTTTGCACCATGGACAGGCAATCTCTGGTCCCCAGTGGGAGTCTCCATTGCCACAGACACGAGCCCCATCTCCAGCACTCAGTCCATGTGGGATGTCCTGCAGGATGCTGCCCGTTGTCCCTGTTCAACTCAGGGGATTGTTTAAGGATAACTTTTATTGCTGTGGTTATTAGAGTCACTGTGATTATTTTCTCAGCTGAGCTACTTTGTAATTAATAATGCAGTTGGAGGCAAGCAGAAGTTGAGGCTGCTCAGTGCCTTGCTGGGCTCTCAGTATCTGAAATAACTGAGCTGTGATAACAAGCTCATCCTTTTGCCCATTATTTGAGCAATTGTCTTGAAGGTGTTGCACAGACTTTGGTCATTTATTCCTGGGTTCACCAGGACGATGTCCTTGTGGCTGGCTGCCAGCTCTGACTGTGACCCCAAGTGATAGCTCCCATCACTGCCCTGTCCCTCCACTGCCCTGGGGTGTGCAGAGCTCCCAAGCCACATGATCCAGCAGGCTGTCTGTCCAGGTGAGGCCATTCAGGGACACCACACCTCAGAAGACATCCCGAGCTGTCAAGGTGGCAGCTGCCTCACAGGGTGAGCTGAGAGAAGAGGGAACAAGAAGACTGAGAGTTTCCCATTATCAACACTGTACTGCAAACATGTATAAAATATGTATATGTCCCTTAACTTTCTCACTGGGTTATTTTTTCCCTTCATATATTCAGGATTAGATTTTGGGTTGTTTCGGCTTTCAGTTTTGTTTCATTTTGGGTTTTGTTGTTGGGTTTTCTTTTCCTATTTGTATTCTAACAATCCAGTGTTCTTTTTTTTATTATTCATAGGATTGTAAATGGAAAATGTATATGGAGATGGACGGGGATGAAATTGCAATAACCTACATAAAAGATGTGACATTCAACACTAACCTACCTGATGTAGAGATTTTAAAGATGACAAAGGTATTTACAGCCTTAAAGCTTTCACGAATTCACAGATCTCAAACAAAGACATTAAAATACCACAGCAGTCGACTTTTGTGCTTGCAGAAGCTCAATCTCTTGACAGCTTTTAAATAAAATGCACATTTTAAACGGAATTGTATCATAATAGAAGTTAGGTATTTTGGTTCTCCTTTAAGCTGACAATAATGTTAACAATAGACAAATAAAAGAAGGAACTAATTTATATTTTCTTGTTTTAATTCCATGTTATATCCTCTGAATTTATTACCCCTTTTAATGAAAAGAATGTTAAAAAAATTGCTTTATTTTTCAAGAGAAGAAACCAATTTAAATGTTCCAGAAACTTCATGCGATTTGTCTGGGGAGTTTTGTCAGTTTTTTTGTCTCTCTCTTTTTTCTTCTTTTTTTTTTTTTTCATGGTTTTAGAACTTTTTATCTAGTTCTAAAACTCTCTCTTTCGTGCACCAGTGGATTGCAAAGACTGAAACCCATCGCAGACAGTACAGCACTGAACATCTGCAATTCATTGTCACTGAGAATTTTACCCTGTGCCAGAACCTGCCTGTAAATATTTACCAGTAAGCATTTAGACTGCTTTTCCCTAAGGAACAGAAGTTTCATTGATGCACAGGGCATTTTGTTAGCTATTATTTTAATTGTTTGTTTTTATTAATATGCTCCACTTGATAATAGCTAACAAAATAAATTTCTAACTGAAAAAATATACAGCTTGATTGCCAATTAGAATGCTGCTCTAATGTGCAGTGGTAAAAACACCCGAACTCTTGAGTGCTTTTAACTGTGAATTTTTGTGGCAAAACTGGGGGGGAAACTTTTAGTCATTTTTTTCTAAAGGAAAAAATGAAAAGCAGATTGTCAACAGTCAGAATTTTAAGGAAAATGTGATAAAGGTGTATTTGCCAAAAAAGATTCTAATATTTAATTTATGCTAATAATAATTTTATGGTTAGTGATTTCTGGAACAACACTTGTGATTTTTGTTGTTGTTATTATTATTATTATTATTATTATCATTACTGTTGTTGCTATCATTAGTTTTCTGTTTAATTTTAATCTTAGACATTTCAATTTTTCCTTTAAAAAAGGTGTGAAGTTAAATAAACTAACAGCTAGATACAGTAACATTAACTTTTCACAAACTTCAACATTTTTATATTTGTCAAAAAATATCTTTGAGAATCTCTAGATATTTGTTCTTGCTTTCCTCTGTAAATCTAGCAGAAGCAAAAGTGTACAAGCACAAAATTGAAAGAGGTTTGTGCTCCCCTGAAAACATTCCATGTTGTCTGCTGTGTGTTACGTATGGAAATCTCTTCTCAGTTTCCTTTTGTAAACCAGGAAGTAAATATTTCAAAAATATATTGCTTTGTCTCACAGAATTTTAAGAAAAGTATTGATGTTAACAATATAGGAATGAATGAAAAGAGGGAGATGTTGTAAATCCCTTTTGGGTGATTTAGAAACAAGTCAGGAGATAAGGAGCACCTTATAAAATCCCACCATGTGTTTTCCAGCCACCGTTTGTAATGGAGAAATGGATTGTGGGCATAGAAGAGCACCAGTCTGTAGAATGCATTGTTACGTATGAGGTAAGCTCTAAGAAACAAATAAAATAGTTGATCCAAGACAAAACCTACACAGGAGGTGCGGAAATAACATCCTCTGGCTTTGTTATATCCTATAATCAAGTTCTCAGCAGCCTGTAATTAGTTGTAAAATATAAAGTTCAGAGCAAAAGCTGAATGAAGTTTACAGAGACAATGGCCTCAGACTGCTGCCTGGGATGGCTCTTCTTCTCAAGGATGAAAGCTCCTTTTGCTTGAAGTGTAATGGTCAGTGCTGTTTGCATTATTTAAAGAGGCTAGTTTTTCTCTTTTCAATGATGTGCTAATTAGGAGAGCAGAGAAGCAACAGAAGAAAAAAAAAAGAGAAATCAAGAATAAGATAAAACCCAGAATACAATTTGATCTGATAGCAATTAGCTTTGTAAAAAGAGTTTGCAATTACTTACAAATACTGATTTTATAAAGACTAACTCTGTATGTCAGAAGAAGGTTAATAAATGAGATTCCAGCACTGTCATGAACAAGCATTCAGGCAGTGATGGAGCAATGGGGAAATCCTGGACCTTGCTTGCTTTTCTCAGAAGTGAAGAAGTAGTTTCCTTTCAGGCTGAAATTTCTCACAGGAGTCATAGGTCCTTAACAGCAAACTGAAGCTTACTCCAGGAAAATTTTATTGGGGGGTCCCCATGCAAAAATACCTGCTTAGTCCTACCTCTTTTAGCAGAAAGCAGTGCACAACTGATGCTCATTAATAGAACTAGTAAAATGTATTTTTGTGTTTCTAGAGGAAGGCCTTCAGATCTTTCCTCCGCAGGGTACAAGAATTGAAACAGTTATTCACTAACACATTTTTAGCATAATCACAAGTACCAGCCAAAATTATCTAGAGTCTAAAAATATTTGAGAACTAGCTAAGTGGTTTTGCAAAACAGGCTCTATATTGAAACAACTGCTGTCACCCAGGCACTAGTGGAAGTTCCCTCATAGGGGAGTTTAGTGTGTTGTGTGTTGTTACATCCTCACGCTTGTTGTGTCCTTCCTGAGCAGAGTGATGTTAGAGCTCCCAAAAGCACAAGGCACATCCAAGCTATCTGCTGGAGCAAGTTGAAAGCACAGGATGAGGTTGAGGCAGTACAGCTCTTGATACAGACCTCGCTCCCCAATTCGGAGGGGAATTCACGCAGCAGATCTGACTCGGGTAAGTGTGAACTTTACTGCTGACATGGGCAGGGCATGTATGGGGAGAACAGCAAAAATCAATGCATGTCAACCACCCCACTCAGCTTGGTGTCACCTGCAGGTGTGCTGAGGGTGCACTCGATCCCTCTGTATGTCAGTGATGAAGATGATAAATAACACTGGTACAATATGGACCCCTCAGGGACCCCCTGTCACTGATATACACCAGCACTCTGAGCTGTTGACCTCTGGATGCAACCATTCAACCAATTCCTTATCCTAACAGTCCACCCATCAAATCCATCTCTGTCCAATTTAGAGAGAAGGATGCTGGGGGGGATCATGTCAAAGGCCTTAGAGAAATCCAAACAGACCCTGAACACTTCCCTTGTCCACTGATGTTAAGATCAGGAAGCATTTTCCTCCCCCAGTTCTCATCCTGCTGTCCATTGACTTGATAGGTGTGGGAAGAGAGGCTGACAATGAAGATTGAGATGCAGTCTTCTCCAGCATCTGTTGTTACCAGTCTTCCTTGAACTTCTTATTTTGTTAACATAGCTGAAACCCTTCTTGTTATTCTTTGCATCCCTTGCCAGGTTCAGTTCCAGCTTTGTTTTGCCCTTCCTCGCTACAACCCTATACAACCAAAGTTCAGGTCTATACTCTTCCCAGGCTACCTGTCCTTGTTTCCACTTCCCGTGCATTTGCTTCTTTCCCCTTTTGCCAGCACTTCCCTACTCAGAGCCACCAGTCTCTTGCCTTCTTTGCCCAATTTCTTGCTCCTGGAGAGCTCTTTCACTCTGTGGAAGACTTCCTTAAAGATCTGTCAGCTCTATTCCCTTCCCTTGTCCCCAGGGGATCCTTTTAACTATGTCCTTGAGGAGCTGGAAGTCTGTTTTCCTAAAATTTATGAGCCTAACTACCTGACCCATGTCCCTCAGGACTGCAAACACTACCAATGCACAATCATTGCAGCCCAGGCTGCCTCCAGTCTTGATGTCCCTGATTAACTTGCTTACATTGGTGGCCATCAGATCCATTTTCCCCCTGGTAGGTCTGCCTGTTACCTGTCTCTGAAGGGTAAGAGGGATGCCCTGTATGCTCCTATAGGAAACAGGCTGGAAGTAGTCCATGGCGACAAGCTCACACTCAACTGGAATGCTTTGGCCAGCTCTTTCCTCCCACCATTAGCCCACCTGTGCAGCACACAGCTTTGCACAGATGCTGTGCTTGATAACGGGCACTTCCCATTGGAGATGTGTGGGTGCTCTTGCTCTGGCCAGTGCTCTTCAGGGGGACACACATACTGAGGCTGTAGCCTCAGAAGCCACATGTGGAGTGGCAAAAAGTCCCCTGTGGATGTACACTGTTTTGTCAAGTGCAATACTGCCAGCCTGGCAGACACAAGTGCTCCTGACATCCTGCTCTTCTTTGAGGAATTGTGGAAATCTTCCCACTGCATTTTTCTTCCACAGCCCAGCTTGCCCATTTGAGCCAACCCTGGCTCATCATTGTCTGACTTCTGGAATGGTGTTTGCTATGGCTTCTGGGGCTTAATTTGTTCAGTGGGATATGTTTATTAATGCAGTGGGCTCTACAATGCAGTTTTCATTTCCTAACAAATTTATGTTGCTGACAGATTGACACTCGTCTCAGTTGACTCTAGCACAGTTTAACACTGCCTTTAAGACCTGCTGTTGTTTTTGCTCAGGTATTTGTTAGCCAAACTGTTTTTCTCTTTGAGTTGACGGTAAGGCCGCAGAAATGTTTGGGTTGGGACACATGAGGGGCAGTACAGGAGCTGGAACAAGATACCAGTGAGCAGAGGAGGAATTTCTCAATTTTGTACACTACTGACAACTTTAGAAGAACGGCCCTGAGAATTGAGAGGTGCTGGGTTTGGACTACAGACACATCTAACAAGGGTGTGCTTATTCCTAAACAATTGTGATCCATTTGCAACACAATTACATTTTATAATGCAAATGAAACCTAGAGCATGTCCTAAAGATACATCTTGACTCGAGATTAGCTTTGCAGATAAAAGTTACCCTGGTTTTGGGGTGATGAGCCCTGCAGCCATACCAAGTGGGGTGTGTATCTTCCCAGGTTGGCTCAGCTGCTGTAAACCGAAATGGTTGCTTTTTTTTCAGTGAGTGGTGGGAGAGCTTGTCTGTCCCTTTGGCACACTGGAGGAGTTACATGGAAGCACTAATGTTTTGTCAGCAGCCAGTTGAATAGGCACTGTTCAAAGGAGGTGGGTCACCAGCCAGCACGAAAGCTGTGCCTCAGCTCTAGCAAACCTTCTGGCCCGTCTTCTTTACCAGACCACCTATCCCAGGTTTAAAAGACCACCAAATCCAAGCATAAAGGTAAGGGTAATACCTGTCTAATAGGTAAAATAACTACCTCTGTGGGCTACCACACAGAGCATGTAACTCAGTGTACAGAGTTGGTGGCTCAGAGGCCATGTGAGGAAGAAGCCCCCCAGCCCATGAGAGGCATGAGAAGCTCCTTCTCCCAGCCCCACAGGGCACACTGGAACATCCTTGCTGGGCAGCTGGATCCTGGGCTGGCAACTGCTGTTGGCTGCAAGGAGCAAGGACTGAACAGTCTGAAGAGAGCCCCTTGTTCAGGGAGATCAGCACTAGTCCCATAGCACATGTGATGGCCATCTGAGTGTTGATAACACATGGAGACCCAAACTTGAGTCCTGAGCCTGCTGTTTCCAGGTTTATAAGGTCTGTGATTTACATGCACAGCCTTGGTTGGAGGGCACAGGGGAACGACAAGTGTCTAGCAAGTACATTTTGGCAAGCATGTTTCTTTTGAACCATGACTTTCAAGGAGGTTAAGAAGCAGAGGAGGCAATTCCCACCTGTCTTTCTGTGAAAGAAGGTTCACCTCTAAGTGCAGGTGGAGCTATCTGCTGTGTCAGTGTCATACACACTATGACAGGGAAGACAGTTTCCTTTTGACATACTTGACAATAAGGTGAAGTGATTTAAATCTCTTTGGATTCAAACAAAGTCTGCGGAAAGAGGAGTGGAAGAGATCATCCATTACATTTTAACAGGAGAAATCCTAATGAGGACAGAGCTGCTATCAAGCTCCCACAAAACTCCCCATGGTCAATGAAGTGTTCCAGCGAGAGGCAGAGAGGGTTATGCTTTCTTGTTGGAATGATATTAGCAATCTTTAAGGACAAATAATTCAAATCTCTCTAGAAAAAAAATTATTTTAGCTGCTCCCCATGGGTCTTTGGCCAGAGCTGTGGCCTCAGATAAGAGGAATTCCTGTTCTCTGCTCTACCCACAAAGTAGCAAACCAGGCAGCCTTTGCAGTTCAAATGGAAAATTTACGGCTATTGTATTTGCTAAAGGCTTTCATGGAAACCACAGGACTGACTTTCAAAACCACTTCAGTGTGATCTCTGAAAGCTACAACTTTTGTTACAACCCCAGGGCTGTGACAGTAGGTGTAGAGGGAACTGTAATACCCTGAGTTGCTCACAGTTAAGCACTGTCTGAGCCAGCCTGGCTGAAGCCTAATGCCTCACTGGCTTTTCCACGCACAGAGTCAGTTTTCCGCATGAAGCTGGATACAAAGTAGATTGAATTCTCAATTTGTAGTAGCAACAACAACCGAAGTAGCTCTGGTTTTTATGGTGTGTAGCAGTTTGCAAAGAAATTGGAGCCAGAGGAGGTGAACGTGGCTGCCACAGCTGGGATTTGCACTGGCTCTGCACTGCTTCCTCTCTGTGCTGGGCTGCGAACAGCACGACTGTGCCAGATGGGAGAGGTGCAGCTGGAAGGCAATGTTGCAGCAGTACTGGTACCTTGGGGTGACCTCTGTGTCAGCTCCAGAGGTCTCCAGGCTCTTTTGTAATGAAAGCTGTGGAGAAATCTGCTGAGGTTGCCAAGAACATCACAGGGCATGTTTAAAACCAGGTTGGGTTCAAAAGACCAGAAGGCACTTGGGAGTGGGAACCCACCTGAACAGCCAAGTGGATGGCTCAGTAACTGTCCTCTAGTCTAAGCTCCATAATCTGCAGTGGCAGCAGAAATATTTTTATCACTCACTATTTTAAAAGCCCAACATTATGTTCAACCACAACATTGAACATACTCAAATCTAGGACTGTTTGCTGCAAGGCTGGGAGGGGAAGGGTGGTTTGAGGTTCTTCCGAGAGAAATCCTGGTACCTAAACCTCACACCTTCGGTAAACCTGAGAGCGGTTTTCCATGGATTCACAGAAAGCTGACTCTGTTTCCGTTCCCTTGCCAGGCACTGACAGTCAGTGGATGCAGACGCTGCGCATGCACCAGCTGGCCAAAGCCATTTCTCTCCAGCACGGCCACCCGCACAGCCCCAGCACGGTCACCCACTACCTGCCCTACCTGCGCAGCCAGGACTCCTACGCCGCTGCCGTCAGGAGGACACGCGCTCCCGTCAGTCAGCAGCTCACATCCATCAGCCACTCGAGGAATTCCTCTCCCCTGTCACACAGTTTGATGAGAAACCTTTCCAACCTGCACTTGAACTCAAAAGGTAGCAGCGCCTCCAGCACAGCCTCCGACACCCCCTCAGAGAGGGACAGGTCTGCGGGCAAAGGCAGGAACGCCTCGCACAGCGCGGCCTCCCGCAGCTCCTCGGACGGGCGGCGCAGCGGGACCAGCTCCCCGGTGCCCCCGCGGCACTCGGGAAGACCCAGCAGGACTTCTTTGCCAGCGGCCTCCCCGGCTTCCCAGCACCGCAGGTACCCCCGCGCCCCTCCACAGCCCTCGGCCATCCCCGGCATGCCCCCTCAGGGGGACAGCGAGCCCAGGAGGGGCGAAGGGGAGAGCAGGGCCAGCGAGGGCGGGTGGATAAAGGTGCAGCACGCAAGGAAACCCCACAGGCAGGCCGCCGGCAAGCCGGGAAAGGAGAGAGCCAGGGGGAGCTGGCGGGGCCGGAGGATGTTCTGAGAGGAACTTGGCCCTTTATTTAACCGAACGTTCAACCTAGAGAAGATATGCCTGCTCCTATCTAATTTACTGCACCGAAGCCAGTACCCACCTGGCTGGGGCCTGCCAGTGGACAGAGAGAGCTGCACCTCTCCTCCTGTCACTGTCAGCACCAAGGGATCTCATTTGGGTTTCTCCCCTCTGTTTGGCTGCTCGTGTTCTCACCTGACTGGATATCCACTCATTTGCTTAATATTTCAAAAATAAAATCTGTAAGGCACAGCCAGGTGCCACCATGGAAGGATCTCTGTTTCATCCTTGGGAGAGTTGTGCTGTTACCTCTCTCCTCACCTCACTTTGCTTCTAGATGCTGAGTCCAGCTCTAAGCAAGGTCTTCTCACCACTTGTCTAGTCTGCTTCTGCCAGGGCTATAGGAAGGGGTAGTATTTTTGTCAGACCAGCATAGTCTGGACAAAAGGGACACAAGGACATTTTTCTTCAGGTCCACTTGAGTAGCTTAGCTTCTCCACTTTCAGCTTGCCATCCCTTCTCAGGAATTTCTTACTTTGTTCCTTATTAAAAGCCCCAACATTATCTACGCAACACCACTGAGCACACTCTGTCACATACACAGTTGTCTTAATCAGAAGGAGAATCAAAAACTAGGCTTTATTCTTTTGGGGAAAAAAATTAAAATAGAGTGAGAAGAAGGCATTGCCTTTATCATAGTTACAACTAACCCCACTGAGGTCTATGATAATATTTATCCCTGTGCAGCTGGTATTTTTAATTGAATTTTTAAATGTGGCCAGACTGTGTCGCTTTTGTCTTTCAGTACTCAGGTAGTAAAGACAAGGTCAGCAAAGTTTCTGATTAATGTGGTCTTTAGCTCTGCTGAGAACAAAGACACAGCTTAGACTCAGTTGGCGTCAGAAAGTTTCTTCGTGGCCTTTTCACTCCAAGTTGATTTCACACAATTAAAAAGGAGAAAAAAAGTTTGGGTTTCACAAGATGCAAGAGAGAAAAAAAGGAAGAAACAGATAAAGGAAGCTGAACCCAAAGCAATGCATGGTACCCTCTGAAAGCCAAGGAACTGTGAATTAGAGATGCCTTTGAACAGGGTGCTGCGCACTGCCCATCCCTTGCTGGCACACCATTGTGAGCGATGCTGGCAGAGCTGCAGGCACCACCCGCCCAGGGTGAGGGGGTACCACCATAGCCCTGTCACTGGAGGTCCTAAAGGACATGTAAATTCCCTGCTCCACACAAAGACCACTCCTGTGGGTACATGCAGCTCTCCTTCCTCTGCCACCAGCCCCAGTGAGGGCTGAGCCCTGGGGTGAGTTTCTAATACCTACCAGAGTGAACTGGGACTCACATTTCATGAATTCCGGACAGGATCCACCAAAACCAATGGAGCAAGACACAAATGACACCAGGTGTCAGGAATTGGATCTCTGTCACTCAAGTGCCTTTTCCTCTGACAACAGTTAAGAGCAGAAAAAATAGAAGCTTTACCTTGTAGTGAATTCAGCTGCATGTGATGCCCTTTGGTAACAAAATTTGCCATTTTCTTGTGGCTTCAAACTGTCTGAAAGCTAGTTAGTAACCCAGCTTCTGGCCCTGGTTTACTAAGCCTGACAACTAATTTGGGTGACATGGACAATCTATCACTGCTTGTTTCTCTGTCACAAGCAGGGGACTGTGATTGTTTCTAGGTTGGGGATCCTTCCCTGACATTTCTTGCCATGACCAAAATGGGCTGGAGGATACCAACTAATATTAACTGTGCCTGAGAGTAGTTGCTAGAAATGTGCTTGTATCATTAAAATCTGGACATGCATCTCAGGAATCACAATTGGGCCTGCACAACTCCTAAGAAAGAAATGACAAGAGTTTGGAAAGGCACCTTTCTCTTCTAGGGTGATCACGATGGCGGTGTAGTTGTACAAGCGTGAGACACTGTGGGCTGGTGGTGGCAATTCAAGATTTATCAGCTGCCTGTGGTTGTTCGTCAAGATGTCCAGCAGGATTCCTCTGCTGTTTGCAAGCTATTTAATGCCATGCCTAATTTTAATCTGCAATGTACTGTTTGTCCACATCTGTTGTATTAAAGTGTTCATTAGCATTTAAAGAAGGAGCGGATGGTATTGATCATGCCCATTAAAATTAAACAATCATGCATTAGTGACTGATTAGAAATCCTTTTGCTGTACCAGCATTGCTGGTTAAAGCAACAGTGAGTGAACTTGTAAAAAAAAAAAAATTTAGCAAGATTTAGTTTTCTGACTTGTTTTTTATCACTTTTAATGTGGCTACTCCCTATCTTGATGATAATTCATTATAAATAAAAATGTGCTTACATTTTCACACATACCCCCAGTACTTTACAAAGCTGGGCCTTTTTTTTTTTCATGTTTTACTAACATGCAGCTAGAAGACCATGCACAGCAATGTGTAAAATCAGACTGTCTTGGGCAACTACGCCTCAGGAAACGCTCTTTGGAAAGGAGCCATGTTATGTTCACTCAGGGTTTTCTTAATCTCTCTTAAAGGCAACCATATTGGAGTAGCAGTATGTCTAGATTTGCATGCCAGGAGCTGGACACACTATCCTCCATCCACACACATACCCTTGGCAGTGCTGCAGCTGCTATACCCTCCCTCCATGGCTGACTCTCCAAGTGACACAAAATACCACTGCTGTAGAGTTGCCCCTTGGTTTCTTGGCTTTTCTTTCTCCTGGGCTTCATATCTCCATGCTTGGATGTTGATGTTTTCTTAATCCCCAAAAGGTACCTGCATTTTCCTCTTCCAGGGTTTAAAATGCTCTGAATTGTAAGAAGCAAGATCTGAGATGCCTGCTGGAATGGATGATGAAAAATACCAAGAGCTCATGAAGGCAGATTCAGAACTGGACGTCCAAATTGAGTGAGTATTTGCATCCAAATGAGAGAATATTTACAAAATCATATTTTTTTTTAACTTTTTTTTTTTTCTTATGTGAGACTTGCTGTCAGAGCTTACACAGAGTCTTTCTGTTCATTCAGCAGCATTTTACTCTGGATCTTGTGGGAATCACAAGAGCTGCCCTGCTCTCTCTGGATGCCAGACATCAGCAGGAAAGTTTCAGGGTGAAAAGCAGCATCTCTCCCCAGCAATTGGTTCTTGACCCTGCGGGTGGGTTGTGAGGGAGGAAGCAGTGCTCAGTTCAGACAGGAAGAGCAGGTTAACCTTGGCATCATGGTCCTTGGTTTTCTGAAATTTTACAGGCTTTACCTCCACAGCTGATGTCTTCATAGCATGAGCAAAAAGACTTCTTTCTTTTTCTGCCAACAAGACATGTGGTTCAGTTTTTTCAAAGAAGTTTTTTCTTTATTTTGTTGTCTTTCCCATATACCTAAGGATATCTTTAAAAAATAGGAAAGAACAACAGGAGGATGGAGAGCAGTCACCACTGAGGGTAGCATTCTTCTTCAGCTTGGTGGCCCAGAGCTGGGTCTGACCCTGTAGTATATTGGCTTCTTAAGAACACAGGTTCCCCCAGCAGCACTGGGGTGCCTGCCACTGCCATCAGGACTGGCTGTAAGAGAAGTGTCCTGGGGCCCTGCTCCGTAGAGGGAGTGACAGCCAGAGCAGCAGCTTTGGGTGGCGCTGCACTCTCCAGGCGCTTGTTCCCGGTGTCTTGCAGGTCAGAGGCTGCTGCTCTGCTGAGAATCGGCTGGCAATTCAAGTGCCTGTGAAACCCTGCTCCTAAGCAGGGCAGCACATGAGTGTGAGACTCCCTGAAGCAAAAACATTGCCCAGGCTGCAAACACGGGCTGCTTTTGTTTGCATACAGCCAGGGCAAGTCCCCGTTCAGCTGGGAGGGGAGAGTGCCCATTTGTGCCTCCCCCAGCTCTGCCGTGACTGAGCTAATGCCCCATGAGAACCTGCTTTCTTGCTGTGAAATGGGGATGGGGGATTTTGGACATGGTTTACTTTTTAAAGAAAAAACTGACTACTGCAGTTTTGCTCTATCTTATCTGCTCCCACAGATTATTTTCTAGCAGTTGGCCATGTATGACAACATGCTGACCAGAATCTGGCAACTTGCTGAGCTGATTTATGGAGCAGAGTTGCCTCACTGAGAACAACAGCCCCCAGCCATGGCCCCCCTCACCTCTGTCCTGCTCTCTGGCTCAGCTGATGCTGCGCAGGATCACACCCCATGTATTTTAAGACTTTCTATAACTTGCAGACTTGCTGCCAAGAACATTGCACATCAAATATATGCAATTGATTTTTTTGATTGTGCTAGAGAATGCACTTTGACATAGTAATAATAATAATTATTATTATTATTACGTTAGGCTGGGAAAGATGGGCAGTGACTTATATAAGTGTGGAAAAACCCCAAAGTAAGAGACCTCCTGGCATCTCATGTCACTAAATGGAATCAAATAGCTGTGCTACCTCTGAAAATTACATCTGACAGAATTATTTTCTGTATATGTGTCCACCATAGAAGGGTTTTTACATAATATTCTTATCTAAGGAATTGCCATGCTTAGCAGTTCAGGCCAATCTGTTGCAAAAATTTAGGGGTTAGAGAGGAGAAGTCTATTAAAGCAATAACTCTAATAAGGGTCTGCCAAGATCACGTTTGAGTGAATGTAAATGCAGGGCATTTGGGATTAACAACTCAGAGGACAGAGGAATGGCGCCGGCAGGCAGTGCGCTCCTGGGAGAAAGGCGAGCTGGGGCTGCAGCCCTTCCCGGCGGCTCCGCTGCAGCACCGCCCTCGCTCCCCGCGGCCGCAGCCCCTGCCCGGGCCGAGCTGTGACACCTCCCGGAGCCCTCCCGGACCCTTCCCGGACTCACCCCTCCCGGACCCTTCCCGGACCCTCCTCCCGGAGCCCTCCCGGAGCCCTCCCGGTGCTCCTTGGCGGGGCCGCAGGCGGAGACACGGGCGCTGTGCGATGTACAGCGCAGTGGCTTAGTGTGCCTGGGGCTCAACACATACATTCCTTTTCCTGCCTTAGCAAGCAAGGTGAGGGCTCCCTGCAGCAAAGAGGGCATTTCCCTCGTGCTGTGGAAAAATCCCAAGGGCTTGAAAACTTGAGATGTGCCCTGGGGACCTCTGGCAGGCACTAGCGAGCCCTGAGGGAGGCTTTCTACTTGTGCCCCTCACTTCCCTCCTGAGAGAGCTGCCTGGGCAGAGAGATCCCTGGGGAGGAGGTTATGCCACCACCTCTCCTCTCACTCATCCTCTCCCAGCAGCCACATCTTGCTGAAGGCTGCTGGAGGCAATGCAAATCAACATTTGCAAAAAGGCATGGCAAAGCTTATATAAAAGGGAAAAAAACCAGACTCCAGTAAGTATTTTGGTTACTTCCTAATAACCTTCTGTTTCCCACAGCTATACATTTGCAGAACATTTTGTAAGTGATTTATTTATGATGTGACTAAATGTAATTTGTGTTTTCAAAGGGAAATAAAAATCAAAGCCCAACAATGAAAGGGCTGGGATCTTGCACTGTTAAAAGTGGTACTGCGTGTCAAAACCAGCTACTTTTGATCAACATTTTTTTGCTAAGCATTTTGTGGAATGGCTACAGGGTAATCAAGTGAGCATTGTAATTACACTCCCATAATGTGCATCATAATGCTCTAGGCTCCAAATGATCTCCTATGAGTTACATTCGGAATAACCATTAAGGTTTCTATCAAAAATGAACACATTTCAGCCATTCTCTTAGTGCACTGATGAATGTAGTATCAACTGCACTTTTTCTCACACTGACTTGTATTATTCCTTTGGCTTTCCTTCTCTTATTCTTTCAATTTTTGTGGTCTTGCCAGTTTGTGTCAAAGAAACATGGTATCAGATAGGATCAGACATGACCACCTTCAATTCATCGTGCAGGATGCATTGGCACCCAGCCTTTACTAACAAGAAAATCACAGCAAAGCACAAGGAGATACAAACCTGTTAAATTAAAAGGAGAAAATCTATTTTTCCTTGGAGAGAGAAAAAAGGAAAAAGATACTAATTGCATTGTGGAGGTATTTTATGGAGCTGGTAGAGTTGGTCTTACTAGAAACTGATTGTACATGTTAAATATTTAAACTTATACTTATTTTACAAAATCTGATTCAGCCTATCAGAGCATAGTGATGAAGTATTTACATTAAAAAGGTATTCCATAAAAATTCTTGTCCAGCAAACATGTAGTGATCTAGCTGTAATTAAATCTCCAAAAGTGGCTATCCTCCTGCTTCTGTGTAAGAACAAGTGTGTCCTTTCTGGATTGCAATCAATAGCAGGTTACCTGATTATATACCTTATTATGTCTTGTATAGTAGTGTGAGCTGCTGGAGGGTGACATGTGAACAAATAGATATGCTTGATCAGATCTTTTCAAGAAACACACCCTACAGGAGAGAGAAAAACAATTAGTGTGTGTTATAGGTTACCGATTTACAATTTACATCATAAATCAATGTCTGATTATTTTAATGCAAAATGTTTTTTAGCTTCATTTTATTGCACTAATGGTTTCAATAACACACTATAATTTTCTCAGATGAAGAGGTGATTGGACAGCTCTTACAGAAATTTTTAATTACTGTCATTAGTGGCTGCAATATTTTTTTTCTATGGACCTAAGGTATGTGTTACTGCATTGTACTGTGGGTACTCTGTGGCCATGAGAATCCAAACTCTCCCTTTCCTCCTAAATGCTTGCATTAATAGACATGTGTCACTGTGCAAGTCTCATCACAATAAATACTAGCATCACACAAACATTAACTAATGTATCCACCCGCTATTTTAGGCAGGTGTGCTGGTGCATCCCTACCCTTGGGCCATACTGTGATTTCAGAAATACTCATTCAGCCTTGGCCTTGACAAGCACCACCTGGGCTAAGCTCTTCTTGAGCTTATCAGAAACACTGCCTGCTCCCAGGAGCTTATGCTTTCTAGTGAGGCTGGTTTTAACAAACAGCCTTAAAAACTGATTATTCTTGCCTGAATAAAAACCCAAGTGGAACAAGATTTTTTTTGTTACCACAATTTTAAAGAAAATGACCAACCCAAATTGTGGCCAGGGTGGAAAATTACTATGACTAAAGCCAACTCTTTTGTGACCCTATAAAGAGCAGCCCTAAGTGAGACCCTTTGAGCCCTCCTGGACTGCAGCAGGCTGTGCCCAGCACCTCCCCCTGAGTCAGAGCCAGCCAGCTCTCACGTTTGCCATGCTTGGGGGACCACCACCTATTGCCAGCAATGGAGCCTGGGCTACCTCCACTCCTCAAGACTCAACCCTTTGCCCATTGAGAAGATGCAAAGAGAAAGATGAGAAAGGCATCTGATGTGAGTACTTTGCTGAATTCAAAGGGAATTTTTCAAATGTGTATACCTTGTATATAGTCCTCTGGGTCTGTGTCTGAATGTGAATATGCTCTAGCAAATGTACTATGAATGTTGCTCTCTTAGATTCTTAAGTACTTTAGACTTGTAAGTTAGGCCTATTACTGAGTTACTGTTGAGATACAGTAAATTCTATAAGAATCTTTTGTTAAATTGTTTACATTAAGCTGTCAGTTAAGTGCTGTTAAGTTTAAGTGCCATTAAAACTTTTAGAGCTAAACCATTTTTCAAGTGTGGGGCTAAGTTTGGCAAGGAAGTCCACTCTGAACCTTGTGACTCAATGGGAGGGTCTCCCTTATTCTTTTTATCCTTACTTTTTCTCAGCCTTACGCTTTTTCCATGTAGATAATTTTTGGTTGATTTTAGTTTTAGACTGATTTTAGACTTAGGTATAATTTTTCTCTGTGTGCTTTAACCATCTAGTAAGTAGTAGGGTGAACCTTGCCAATGAACTTTGTCATGCTTTCACTTTTATATTAAACATACTTTTGCTGATACCTTTGCCAGGGATTCTTTGAGTGTCCTAAAACACTCATTCATGACAGCAGGTAAAAATGTATTGCTTCAATTAAAAAAAAAAAAGGAAAGGACCGTAAAGAGTGTTGAGTGTAGTTAAGATAGGAAGTGTGTAGGAGAGCCAGGGATGAGGCAGCAGGAGTCCTGCCTGCAGAGAGAAAAGCCCTGTTACAATGCCAACAGCCAAAATCTGCGGGGTGACACGGAGGACAGCACTTGTCCTTTGTCCCAGCAGACCAAAGGTCACATCTGTTGTTTCTGACAATGGAGCTATTGTTGGAGCTCCATGTTCTTGCTGCTTCTTGTTAGGAGTAACGTGTAAACAACTTTGATTACCCCAGATAAATGTAGAAAGTGTTGCATGTTCTATCTACTGCATGTCCCTCCATGATTCCAGCCTATTCCCTTAGCAGGTCTTGCAAGGGCTGCTACCATGTAGTGACAGCTCATTTCAAAGACAGACGAGACTTGAACAGACTATTTTCTTGAAAACACCTGATTAAATACTCCAGATGATCTTTGCTGACATGTGAGCCCTGAGGGATGAGCTTGCTGGTAGCACTGGACAGGCTATGCAGGACCTGACTGAACAGGGATGTTTTCCTCCATTCACATTAGCCTAATATAAGTGTGGCTGAAAATGCCATGTTCACCTGAGTTCAGCTTTACATGTCTTCAGCTACTGTTAATAGCTAGATGTAGGAGAGTAGTGCTGCCTATGTCTTTACAAACACAGAAAAACTTTTTCCATCCTGGTAAAGCCAGTTGGTAAGTTTCTTCTGTCCATCCAGTGAGGGCACCTGGGCCCTGCAGGGCAGAGCAGGAGCATGCAGACCATGAAGATGAAAACAGGAGAAATCACAGTGTCACAGGTCACAACAACCATCTCCTGAGTTAGACCTTCATTTTCTGGTACCCTTGCTGTGTGCTGCAGGAAGGGAAGCCTCTGCCTTCACATATATCCCATTTCTCTTTTCCCTGTCCTGCACTCTTCTCCCCAGTCATCTATAAAATATGTGAGTTGATATACACAATTTTCAATAAAATAATTATTTTTCACTTATTAAAAAAAACCCTGGCAATACAGTTCACAAAATGTCCTGTCTGGATTCCCCACAAAGTTTCTGTTCTGGCCTATTAATTTGAAAGCCATTTGACTACATATGTACTTTGAAGATTTGAAGAATGCTGTTTGCATTTAGCATTAAATGGACAAGTAACTACAGTCTGAAGTTTTTCCTTAGCTAGTGCCATCAGCACTCCATAAGATTTCATATGATGCTCTTGAAAGCTGTGAAGGTTGGCTACCTCTCTAGTAAAATTCTGATAATTGTGATCCAAGATGCTAAGGGCTTTTACTGCTCATAAACTGAATCTCTTCTTCCATGTAGGTAAACTAGTATTTGTAGATTTCTTTTTCTGAAAGAAGTAAAAGTACATCAAAATTCAAAAAACATCCCCCCTTTTCCCAACTGAGCTGTCTTGTCTGGAAGCCACGTGGGTGGCAATCCTCCACTAATGTGGATTTAGAGGAATGGAGTGTGGTCTGGTCTCTGGAGAACTGGTTTAGTTCATCTGCTTTTGTGTGTGCTGAGAAGCCAGCAGTGCAGGTAAGTGTGTAATTATGGGCTTATTTAAAATGGAGATTCTTTTACATGACAGATTGCAGCATGCGCAGGAGGAATAATGCCCACGGAAAATAGAACACCTCCGCGAGGGCTCTTGTACCCTGTTGTGCTGAAGGCTATTTACAGGCTTTGGCTCAGAGATGATTTGTGGTTTGCCTTACACGGGCCCAGGTTTGCACGTGCACGCGGCCTCCTCCCTCCCGCTGCTGTCAGGGAGGCACTTGGAAATGCTGAGCAGCGAGTTGCACTGGTACCGAGCCCTGCTCAATCCACAGCATACGCAGGATTATAGCAAACACCAGGGCCACAAATCCCATACAGTTTCTTCAGGGCTTCTCCCGTTACTGTTGCTGCCAAATACCACATAGCAGTTATTTTGCTGTGTTTAACGGCTGTACTTGATTTAATGTGCTATTATACATGTTACCAAAAATGGTTTAAAATGACTGATCTATTTTCTTCTGGCCTGTCTTCAAATAGTATTGTGATTGCAGAGGGCAAGGCAGCCAGCTTCTTTGTAAAGTTCTATTCAACTGCTGTTACCCGAGGAGCAGAGGCATCACCCAGGGTCTCACTCCTAAGATCTGCGGGGCCCTGGTGAGCGACCCTCCATCCCCCGTGGGGCTCAGGGCAGCCTGGGTGCTGGGGCGGGTGTTCTGACACAGTGCACTTGTACCACGCTGCTTGGCTGCGGGCACTGCTGGGGGCAGGCAGCACACAGACCCTTGGCTTTATTTCGTGGAGAAGCCCCACTGCCCTTGAAAACTGGCAGGTTCAGGGAGTTTATTTCAGAGTGAAGCCAACCTAGGTTTGGCATATAAAATTATTTAAAACAAAAAAAGGAGAGTTAGAAACCACGGACGCTTCCCAGCTGGCCCCGGCTAGGCAGGAGTGGGGGACGCCCCCACCCCCCTTCTACACCCGAGTCCCGCCACGTTCCGCCCGGGAGCTTTTCGCGCCACAGGGCCAGGACCTTGCAGCTCCACAAAGCCAACATCGCGAATAGAAAAAAAAAAAGGAGACCTCCGCAGTGGCCCCTTCGGGGACATCCCGGAAGACCTGATGAGCTCCTTAGCAGAGGAGGGAGGGTGGGCGCAGGGCGAGCCCGCCGGGTGCCAACCCCGCGGGGGTTTGCGCTGCATCTGCCAGGACGCGGGCGGCAACGCGGGAAAGGCGCCGCCGGCTCCGCCCCCCGCGGTCCAGCGCTTTGGCGCGAACCTTCAGTTCCCAGCGCTCGCCCGCCGCCGCCAGCATGGCCCCG
>WBNO01013634.1:141794-170715 GCA_013400575.1 Peucedramus taeniatus
CGCACCCTCAGCCGCGGCGGGCGGCACCAGAACCCGCCCTTTCTGTGTCTGGGGGCGGCCGGGCCGCAGTTCGGCGGAACTGTCAAGCGAAAAGTTGCGAGCAAGCAGAGCGGTGCTGGGGAGAGGACGGAGTTTCCAGGTTGGCCCGGGCAAGCGCTGCTTGAGCCCTGTGTGTCCAGCGTTTGGCCCGGCCCCTGGGCCCGTGGAGCGCCAGCGCTCATGACCCACCTCAGTGTGGGTGCTGCCCCCCGGCCTCGATGCCAGCCTCGGGGCATAAAATGGGGCACTGCCAGTAGAAGCACTTCCTGGGGAAGGAAAACCTGAAGCCCATAAAAAAAAGTCTTCTAAGTCGGTGGCAAAATGAACAAAACAGCAAGCTGCTTTGTCTAGAACGGTTGTTTCAAATCTGTGGGTAGAATCCTTTGGCCCTTCCTTAAGAGAGGCTGTGTATTTAGTGTTTGCCTCAAACTGCAAGTAATAAGTGAGTCAAACTAGATTTCTAGGTTCTTTCTGTGTACTTGAACTTTTTTCCATCACTGGCTATGATGACTGGAAAATGACATGATTTATGTGCTTATTTCCACGTGCCCGTTTGCATTAAAGAAGTACTCTTAAATATTGAATGAAACTTATCTGTAACAATGATCATAACTGTGTCAGAGTAAAAACTATTGTCATTCCTAACTTGGAGATTTATTTCAAAGCTGATGTTTCTTTTCTGACTTGCATCCAAGATTGCTAAACATCCTAAAATGTTCGAACTTCCTAAGCTTCAGTCAAAAGATAATTCTTAAAAGCTACTATGCTGCAGTAGGTCTCTTCTGAATGGTGTTGCTGTTGTCCTTTTGTAGCGCCGAGGTTGTTCAGGAAGGAGAAGCTTCACAGCCTTTCGAAATACGAAACTGATTCCCATGGAAACATCCTCATCCTCTGATGACAGTTGTGACAGTTTTGGTTCTGATAATTTTGCAAACACTGTAAGTACAGTACAAGAACAAATAAGATGGTATGTGCAGTACTAGTAAAGACTGCAAAATGTAAAGCTAATAATGTAAAACTGCTTGCTCTGCTTATGTTTTTGTATAGTAGTTATAAACTTGTGCTATGTGCTGTAATTTCATTACACTCTTTACTTGTGCTTCTAGGTGATGATTGTTGGAAACAGATTAGCTATCAATTCTAGCCTTTGATATGTCACCTAACCTAATGTGTCTGGTAATTTACAGCTGGGGTTCTGAAACCCCTTCTGAAATGCCTTAACTTTTTTTTTCTATATTATAAAGCTATTTGCTTGTACTGCACATATAAATGTTAAAAATCTTCTATGCAACTTAAATGAAAAGATACTTTATTTTTTGTAGAAATGCAAGTTTAGATCGGATATTAAAGAAGAACTGGCAAAAATTTTTCATGAAGCCTCTGATGATGAATCTTTCTGTGGCTTTTCCGAAAATGAGGTTCAAGATGCATTGGTAAGACAGTTGATTTTTGTTTGCTATTTTATATTTAAGTTCTTACACATTCTTAATTGGAAAATAATGCCAGCTTCAGCTTGAAGTTCAGTGTTTCAGAAGGAAGCATCATTTCATTTAGTAAACAGTCCAAGTAGCCAAAGTTTAGTTTTCTGTCTCCATGAAAAACACTCAAGATATGGAGCTTTTAAAATCCACTATATGTATTTTGAAATATACCTCTTAAAACTGTCTTTGCTGGATGTTACTCTGTTGGAGCCTAACATTTCTGGTTTCCTCAATATGAAATGTTAGGCTAGCCCATAGACTCCAGCAAACCTCAGAAAAATTCCTGTATCTTGGCATGCAGTCAGACCTCCGCTCTGGCAGTGTAACAGGGAATGCTGTGCATCTTTCAGCAGTAGAGAAGTAGTCATAGGTGGTGATATCTGCTTTCCTGCTTTTCCTTGACATCAATTTTATTGCTTAAAAAGATCAATAGTTGATATTCAGAAGAGAAACTGAAGTAGTACCACATTTGGCAAAACCAGGTTTGTCATAACTTCAGCACATGCTGAGAAATGACTAGAAAAGAAAAATGTCTAATTGGAAGAAATCACATCTGAGTTAAAACACAATCGTAAAGAGGAGACAAAGCTGGAATAGGTAGGTAGGAAAAAAGTCAATAACTACACATAATGTACAACCAGAAGCACATACCTGCTTAATAACAACCCTGTGTAAATAAAAATGGCCATTTGATGTCCACTGTTACTGCTGATCAAAATAAGACTGTCTTGTTGTGTCTAAAAAGAAAAATAAAAGCCTATTGCATAATGAACTTTTAACTAAATAATCTATGTCCTCACTGAACCACTGATTCTTGGGAAATTTTTAAGCAAGACATCGGAATTCAAAGATCAGGAAATACTGGGATTTTATTAATAATTATTTCATTGGTTGGCTCTATAAGGAAGTTTCAATTTCTTATGATTGATACTGTGAGATGACTGTACTTGACAGCTTACAAAATTGGGTTTGACCTTGTGCAGAGAACTGCATAGTGGCTTTTTTTACAGCCAAATGCTATATGTAGCAAAATTGAGCCCTTTAAAGGCAGTTCTCTTTCTCATACCATACACACAAACTGGTTTTGCTATTTGAACTACAAGTGAGAGCTAAGACTGCTACAGCTCCTCCAAGTACTACACTCCCTTTTCTGGTGTGTTTGGCACAACCATGTGGGTCTCCCTGAGAGATTTTTTATCCCTGTGTCCCCTCTCCTTTCCTTCCGCTCCAAAATACACTAAAACACTAGGACTGGATTTCAGCAAGGTAGCCTCTTAAACTACTCCTAGACAAAATATTGTCCACTGTATTTAACTGCAGACCAACTCTCCTGGATTTACATGCTTCCATTTTGGTTTGTTAACAGAAATTGGAGTCAGATTCAGATGAGAATGATGCAAGTGCTGAAAGTGAGACAGATCAGAGAGGGCAGAAATGCCCCGTTCCTCTGAAAGTAGCCATGAAGTTTCCACCTCGAAGATCAGAGAGGAGGAAGGGTGGCATGGAACCTGTTCCTGAAACACCGATGCCTGCTCTAGATTCAGACTCTGACACTGAAGAAAATGGTGCTATGTTTTTAGAAAAAAGAGCTTTAAACATAAAAGAAAACAAAGCAATGGCAAGTACTCTATGTCTTCCTGTGGATTGGCCCTTTTTTCCCCCTCCCTTTGAACTCTTGGGGGACCTCTATTTAAATTCACTGTAATGGGAATTATGTGAATGCATTAAGATAAATTTGCATTCCTAAAATACAAATCTGATACTTTATATTTACTGGCATATGAAAATCCATAGACTGAAAGCCTAACGACATAATAAGTTTTGAGCATTTCCAAATTACTTGCAGTCACTAAAACATAAATAAGACATAAATGTAAAGAGTTGAAGAATGACTGCATTTCCTATAAGTAATTGTACTTTTAGCCAATTGCCCTAGTAGTCTGTAATAGCACATAAATACCCTTTTAAGGCTCTGCTTCATTTTTCTCTCTCTTGTTAGCTTGCAAAACTAATGGCTGAGTTGCAAAATGTTTCTGGTATCTTTGGTGGGAGAAAATCGTTGCCAGCTGTCAGTCATGTGAGTATAAACTTACTGGATTTGCATTCAGATTTCTAAGAGTCAAATTCTGACATTACAAAGCAGGACTCTCAATGTAAAAACTTGATAAACCATGCAAATCAAAGTCCAGTTAGAATTTTATTGCTTCCTAAAATGGGTATTCTCATTGTGTAATTCTCTTTTGATTTGCCATGGTATAAAGCAGAACAGATTAATTTATAAAGGTTAAGTGTCTCCACAGGCCGATAAAACCAAACAAGGTGCTCTGTAAATATGTGTTTATACAAAGGCTGGAGATAAGGAAGGGCAGCTCAGACCTAAATATTCTGTGAGTTTGGAGCCTTGAAAAACACCTGGCATTTAGCCTAACTTCGGAGAAGGTTGGGTTGTGAATCAGCAGTGTATATGAATTTCACTGCTGATGTATTTGTAATTTGAGTGAAGATTAAAACAACGCTGAAAATTGCAGCTCCTCGTAGACAGGGGTTCTGCTGCTTTTGACTATTTCTCTGTGACTAGCAGAATGCCTAAGATAAGATTTCTTAGCATCTTCTTACCTTTGGTTTTCTGATTGGGACAGGGATAGACATGTCTTTGGAAAAGACTAGAGGATGGCATCTTTAGGGGACGAATTCATTAGGGTCAGGAGCTATCTGTGTTTTTACCTGTTTCATTAAGGGCTTTTAAACTTTAGCAGGGACCAAAGCGACTTCCAAGGCGTTCATTGCCCTTGAGGAGGAACCCAGACCGGAGTTCTCGGCCTCACACAAGGTCCAGGTCCTTGATTGAAGGTCCTCCTACTCTTGTACCAGAAGAGGAGGAAGATGACCGGTACATCTTGGTGAGAAGAAGAAAGATGTCTGATGAATACCTGGAGGTATGAAGAAGATCTAGTTATCCTGTTGTGGGTTGTGAGGGTGGTTTTGTATGAAGGTTTCCCTTCAAGAAAACAGCAATTCATAGAGAGTATGCCGTGGCCTTAGAAGAATTTAAAAAAAGGGCATTTTGTATGTGCTCTCCATTTCCCTTTCCTTGTCCTTGAAAAACCACCTCCTCTTGCACTCCAGCAGGAGTGAAGCAAGACCAGTAGCATCACTGATCTGAAGGAGACAGATCAAGTAAAGGTGCTAAAGCTGCATCCATATCATATGTCTGTACAGAGTTCTGTTACATCTTGCTTAAATATATGATGGGTGTTTGAGACTTCTTGTTGCTGTGAAGATCCTCACCTTTGTAGAGTTTTTGCTGAAACTAATACTAAAAGTATTGTGTCTTTGCTGTTCAGCATGAAGCCCGTACTCCCAGGAGGGGTCACCGTGGTGCCGTGGCTTTTCCACACATTGTGCGCCCAGTTGAGGACATAACATCAGAAGAGCTGGATAATATTTGTGTATCTGCAAGGGAAAAAGTATATAACAGGGCCATGGTAAGAATATTCCTGCTTTATGAAATATGTACTTTGTGAAGTAATTTTTTTGTTATTCTGTGTTTGTGTTTTAGCATCAAATAGGGTACACTCCCTCTCACTGAGAGAGAGGATGTGATTTTTGGGAGAAATATGTCAGATCTTGAAGCATCCTTTCTGATTTTTGCCTGAATTTGTAGAATGGCCTTTACCAAGCCAATTAGCTTGCTTTCTCTCTGGAATAACTGTAATACCTAAGTGATACTGCCCAGGGGAAGTGATTACCAGACACTTAAGATGGAGTGTTAAAACTGTCTTAGTTCAAACTTGCAAGGTGGCTTTCTGTTTCAGGATAAGCGCTGCTAGCTGCTTAAGAGATTTTGTTCAATGCTTTTTTTCCCCATTTAAAATGCCATCATAAACATCTTGTTTGTTTTTCCTATGTTCTAGGGATCCACCTGTCACCAGTGTCGCCAAAAAACCATAGACACCAAGACAAATTGCCGTAATCCTGACTGCGTAGGAGTGCGGGGCCAGTTCTGTGGGCCGTGCCTCCGCAACAGATACGGGGAGGATGTCAGAGCAGCACTGCTGGACCCGGTAGGACACTGCTCGGTGGTGGTTTTTGTACTTGACTTGCACAGTCAGGGGTATTGGTCGCTGGCAGCAGTGGTTTTAACAGAGCTGCTTACAGTGCTGTAGTACGTCATGCACCCCTGGCTTGATTCACCCTGAATCACAGAACTGTGTTGTGTAGAACTTGTTGTATTTACTACTTCTGTAGTTATAATTGCAGGAGTAAAGTATGAGAACAGAGCAGCAGCCAGATTATTCTTGTGTTTGAGCATCAGAATAGTGTTCTCTTTATTATTATGTCTGCATTAGTGCTTAATGCCCTAGGGAAAGGAACTGTATTGTGGACAAAGTGCTGCTGCTGTGGGCTGTGATGTAGGAGTTAAAACAGAGTGGAATGCTTCCTTGGGTTATGTGCAAGGCAGGCAGTGGAGAGCTTAATCCCCTACAGACTGAGGAATTTGTACTCTTGTACTGGTTTAGACAACTTTATACAGTGCTGATGTTCACTGCAGAACTCTGTGTGTAGCAGGGCACTCTCCTAAGTTTTGAGTGTGAGTTGCATCTGGCATAGCATCTCAGCTAAAAGGGCTTCTTGTTGTCTCTCTTCTGTGTAGACATGGAGGTGTCCCCCATGTCGTGGAATCTGCAACTGCAGCTTCTGCAGGCAGCGAGACGGCCGATGTGCAACAGGTGTCCTGGTCTATCTGGCCAAGTACCATGGCTTTGACAATGTCCATGCCTACTTGAAAAGGTGAGTGTGCCATTGTGTCAGTGATGTGGTTGCATTAAGCATCTCAAAAGTGGGAGGGCAAAGATGTCCACATCCTAGTTTGTCAGGTAAATCTCAGGATTACTCTGTGCTGCCTCCAGAATCAGAGATTTTGCGCTATGATTTTTTTGATACACTGGTTGTTACCTGAAACAAGTGATATATCCACTCTGCCTTTTGGCTCTCAACCTCAGTGTGTATTGTCAGGGCTTCCACTAATTGATCCAAAGAGTTTTCAGTGTTTTGCTACAAGCTGACTCATGTTTTCACTTGCCTTTCAGTCTGAAACAAGAACTTGGAATGGAAGACTGAAGCTGTGACTGCCTTTAAATTACATATTCTTTCACCAACGTAATATTATTGCCTGCAGTGAATTGTTTAATCAAATGAAATTACAAAGTGCCTTCCCTGCTTCCCTTTCCTTTTGGGTAAAAAAGGATAAAAACCTTTCATTTATTTCAGTATACATTGTACTTGGGAAAGCTGTTTAATGCAGGTCTTCACCCACAGGCCATTGTTTTCTCTTTAGACATCTTTGCAAATCAGATGGCATCAGTCCTTGTTTTCATGATAGTAACTTTTTTTCTTCCTGAAAGGAGATGGGGCTTTAAGCCATCCATTTCACTCATGCAGCAATCTATGCTGCAGGTTTACTTATGCTCCAAAATTGGTTACAAAAATATAGAGATGTTCTGAAAACTTGGGGTGGTTTTCTCCACAGAACAAAGCAGCCAAATTCTGCAATACAGGCATTTCACGATCAAATGGAATCGTAGAATTCTCTGAAACAACAGCATGTTCTTAAGTTCAAAAAGGAAGCCCTATAAGTCGTAGCTGAGCAGTCTCCAAGCACTAATATTTGGTTTTATAGAGAACTAAAAGTTCACACTGGCCATTTCAAGGGAGAATCTCTGAATTAAAAAATGCAGTAGATGCCATTTGACATGGCTCTTTGTGTTTGTGCTCAGATGAGAGATGGTCCCTGCTGAAAGCTTCCACAGCACTAGCATTGCCTACTGGTGACAGTGATGTGAATGTACTGGTATATGTTGTGTAGTGACCACTGTCTAAAACAGAATGTTCCATGTGTTAAATTACTGTTTTGGTGGACCTCTTTTCCCTGTTTCTGCTGCAGCTGGAGAACTGCTTTGCAGAGTCAGCAGTGGCCCTGGGGAAGAGGGATACCTCCAGACCAGGGCTTGGTCAAGCAGATGGGTGGCAGTTCATGTGGCTGTTGGTCATCTTTGAGTGGATGAAAGGTGGTAACTTGTTTAGTTTGGTTATCAGGAAAACAGGCAATGAATGTTTCTGTATCTGGCTCTTTGTGATTGTGGAAGGTTCTTTCACATGACATTTGTGAAATGTAAGTACAGCAGAAATGGAGCTGAAGAATTCTGATACGCTGAGCACATAGGGGTCTCCTGTACTCTGTTGTAAAAATGAAGATGCCATGAAAGTTGCATCCAGAGAACCATAAAGCGTGTAAATATGCTTAGTTTTGTTATGGAAACTACTGTGCAGGCTTTGTATAACGTTTAGAATGTAATGCTATAAATAATGTACAGTTGAATAGCAGAAGAATCACCATGGGTTTATACTTCTGTGCTTGCGCAGTATTTGCACTGTGTGTATGATCCACGGTTCATACCTTTCTGGGAATTGCATCTGTGTGTGTGTGTGGGAGGGGAGAGAGAGGAATTTAGAAACAACAGATATTTATGTCTCAGACTTCTGTTTCATAAATCATCTCTCCTATTGAAAATCTCCTGTCCTCTCTTCGTCTGTTTTTATAGTGTGAGTAGCTGTGCAATCTGAGGTGTGGAGAGTGCTCTTCCCTCTAGGTATATTTTGTGAAGAAGGAACTCATTTTAGAAATACATGTTGTGACAGATAAAACTGGTTGGTTTTTTTTTTTCTCCTAATTGCTTGGCTTGCCTTCTGATTGCTAGAGTGTGAAAGTACTGTGCTAAAAGCAGACCCTTGTGTTATATTACAGAGACTGCTGTATTTAGATTTACTCAGATCTAAACTGTTCTGTACAATTTTTTTTATTTTGAAAAATAAAAATTTAAAATAAATTTTCAGGTTTAGAATATTTTTGTCTCTGAACTGGTTTTAAAAAGGCTGTTAGAGCTGTACTTCTATTTTACCACTTTCAGGTGAACTTATCTGCAAAGTAAAGGACTTGGTTGTTCCCATCATACCTAGGGGAGCAGTGGGACTTGGACATTGTATCATCTCTGGCCCTGTGTTCCTGAATCAGGCTTGCTCTGATATTCATGCTGCTTGGATTGAATTGTTCAGTACATGGTGACTAAATGGTGATGGTCAAAATACAGAATGCTTAGTTCAGGCTCGATACAGGCTCTAGGCAGGTGCGCTATGTGCTTTACCCTTCTGCTTTTTCTCCACTTTTTTAAAAACCAGATGCCTACATCTGGAGTTGACAAAGATGAAGGTAAAATTTTGGACATGAGTTGGAGTAATGTTCCTGCCATTTAAATATATTTATTTATTTATTCTTTTACAAACAAGCTCTTAAATAGCCTCTCAGGAGCTCTTTCCTGGAGCAGAGAATTACCTGGGGGGCCTTGATTGCATGCTAATAGTGGAGACACTTGTGCTGCTTTTGTGCCCTGGGTCTAGAGACAGGAGTTGTATGCGGCTGTGGCAGAAGGTAACACAAAAAGCTGTAACCTTCAGTAGTGAGAGAAATTGGAAAGGTGATCCAGCAGCGTGACTGAGCTGTCCCAGATACTCTTTACTGGTAAAATCCTCACCTTGTTACTCTCACCTAAAAGCTGTGTTCAGATGTGCCTTTCATCACACTGCTCGTGATGTGAGAATAAATTCATACTTATGAATTCATACTTATGAAGGAATTGTGTAGCATGTTTGTTTAATGTGATGATTTTGAGATATCTCAATACACCACTTTCCCCAAGCCCCTCTACCAGAGTTACGTAAGTGCTGTTGATGTGGACCTGAAAGATAGTTTTAACAAGCTCACGATTTATAAGTGCAGTGAATGAGCAGCAATTTAGGAAACTTGAGAAGAAAAGGTCCTGTCAGCTTTAAAAACCCAAAGATGCATGGAAATAGAGTATCACTGTGTAAGGAAGAACAAAAGAATGAAGCTCGTGTGTGGTAGAATGACTACTGATTTATAATTGAGAAAGGCTGCATGAGTTGACATTTCTTCACCACTCAGCTTTAGATCCAAGTGATCTTGTGCATAGGTCTGAAAAAACTTTTTTAACCTGATGTAATTATTTATAATGAATATATATTATATACTGATTAAATTGGTCATAACTTCCTTATTATCAGAAGATTTTCTTAGGCTGGTATATACTAATATATATGTTGTTTACTTTTTCTGCATTCCACTTGCTTTTTAATTAAGCCAAACTGAAGCATTAGGCCTCTTCAAATCTTGAAAAAAAAATTTTTGTCTTCCTTAAGAATTAACCTTTTTTTTCATTATATGCAAGTTTAAAAAACAGTATGGCAGTGTTACTTCACAGGCTGAAGCATAAACATTGCAGAGCAGCACACTTGGCTGCTTAACCAGTTATATTAGTGTAGGGAACTGCAATGATATTTTAACTTTAAAAAAACTACCCCTCTTTCTTCCTAGCCTTGTGCTGATACAACTTTATTTTGTCTGCCAGCAACCTAAGAATGTATTTTGAAGAGGAAAGCACAGAGATGGCAACATACCAAAGTATCATCATCATCATTTGTGTAGGTAGGCAAATGAAATGAAAAAGGGCAAAATGTGACTGATACTTAAAAGAAGTTATGGGTATTGAATCTATGAAAATAATATCTAGAGCACAGAGATGCAGTCATATTAAAACAGCTCTTGTTGCTATTTGGTACAAGCTTTCTTCCACCTAGAATTGATCAAGGTCTTCTTGTAAGAATGGCAGAAAATTCTGTTTTGTGAAAAAAATAAACCAGAAGTCATGATATGGTCAGGATGGGGTAAGAAGGCATTGTATCTGTCTCTATTAGTAATACTTTAGTAGTTTTTGTACTGATCACTTGGGCTAGAAAAAAAAAAATCAGTTGAAGTGTAGCTCCAGCTGTGTTGGAACCTACTGATACAGTCTTTCCCTTTTCCCTACAGGCAAAACTTATATCTACTGAAAGCAGATATAAAATGTTACTGAAATTATAAATTTGTGTTTGGACTCAAGCTAGCTTTATATCCTTTCCTGACTCATAACTGCAAGCACGGATAACGAAATTATGTGCTAGGTAGTGTCAAGAGGTGTAAGTAACAGAAGCCTATGGCAACCATCCTCATTCTCTTTTAATCACATACACAATAACAAAGCAACACTACCAGCACTCCTTTTGGCCTTCCTTACTTACCTCTTTTAAGCTTGAATATCCATGTAAAAATGGTATGTTTGTGAATTGCTATATAACATTCACAACTGACTGACACTAGGACTGAGGGTGAGAGCTCTCCCACAAAAAATTTTATTGTTTATGTTTTCAGAGAATTAGCAGTTATGTCTCCTCTCTGGATATCCAAACAAACTTCTGTTTGAAAGTAAAACTACTGGAAAGACTATACTGAATATTTAAATATTTTAGACCTGAGAGAAATTTAGATGGTTTCTACTTTATTACATAGATTAAGTAAAATAAGTTCAATCAGTGTCCACCATTTTGTTTAACACCTTGGAAGTTCACCATTTTTAGATGTGCCCTAAAGTTCCAGATATAGAGGCTTAGCAATATTCCTACTCAAATGTGAATGAACACGGGCACTCTTATCTTACATTATTCTCTTCTTATATAGCTTATTAGCAGAATTTAGCAGTAGGAAAGGCTCTATTTTTTAGTGCTTTTGTGCTGTGTATTTTTTTGTTGTTGTTGGGTGTATTGGGGGGTTGGTTTCGGTTTTGGGTATTTCTTTTTGAGGCTAGATGTAATGTGAATACAAGTGATAACAGTGAATCATCAGGAAAAAAAAACCTTTGGAAATAAGCCAGAGTCAAATTCTTTTCTCGTGCTCTGTTCAATCTGCTTCCTCTTTAAAAGAAAACTTTCACATTAGCAGAAAAATAAATGCTTAGCCAGAGTTCTTTTTGTGTCCCTTTCAGCAGGGAGAAGGGAATGAGTGTGCTGAGCTCAATGCCCATGCTGGCTTCCTCCTGCCGTGGAGAGTTAACACTCTAAAGCTTTTTCTTCCCCCTTTATTTCTCTTTCCATTTAATTCTTATGAAAAAGTTGTGATGTTACAATTTTAGTATTGGAAACCAAGCACAGAGTTTTGTTGTGAGGAACTGAAATGCTTTGATGTAATCCTAGTTTTTTTCCAGGAGAAGTAACTTCTAGTTTTTAAATAGTTGGTGTGGCTAGAAAACAGCATTGGTATTACAAAACTCTGAAAAGCACCTCCAGTAAATAAAAATATACCCGTGTATATGATATCTGTGTGCCCGTTACAGAATACAGATACAGTGTTCTGTCAAAACCTGCTGGTATGATCTCAAACAAGTCACTTTTCCTGTAGCTGCAAGACCAAAACCCCATTCACTAACATAGCTAAATCCTGCTTTGGAAAATAATTAACACTCGCATTCCTAATGTGAGTACAATTAATTTTCATTAAGACATGCAGACTTACCCACCGCAAGGAATAATGCTCTTTTTTTTTTTTTTTTTTTTTTTTTTTTTTTTTTTTTTTTTTTCTCTGTGTACCTGCTAAGCACAGGCTGGAGACACACCCTTTCTCCTTGCAAACAGAATTAGTTTATTTCTTTGACATACTCAGTAGTAAGTATATTATGCACTATTTCTTTGACATACTCACTGGTAAGTATATTTTACATTATTGCTGATGCACAGGAATTGAGAGTTTTGTAGTCTCTTAGGTACCATTGGTTTTATTCCCATCTGTTTTTCTAGTTTCTAAAATCTCATGTCTAGCTTTTGATTTCTATTTTTCTTTCCAGTGCTGAAGAAAAGTTATGAATGAGATGAACAGTTTGGCTGATGTCAGGCTTAACTAACTTGCTAATTAATCCTGACTGCTGAAATGTAGCTTCTGTGTTCCCCTGTACAGATACCACATTATACTTTTTACATATTGGGATCCACAAGGAAATGTTTTTCCTGCCATTACTTAGAGTTCCCTGATACCTAGTGCAACAGCTGGCCTTGCTGGAGCTCCCTTGCGCCTCCCAGTGAGTCACAGCTTGCCGTATAATATACAAGAAGATGTGGATTTTGTAAATGGCAAACCATTTACAAACCTAAACCGTGCTGACCTTTTCCATCAGAACACAGTTGCTGTAGCCAAAAGAGGTACTGGAGGTGTCAGACCAGGGTACTATTGCTAGTGCTTTCACCTGTAGTTGTACTGAGCTCTGCAATGCTGCAATTAGTGTGGTTTTGGGACATGGAGCATCAAAAATAAAAAGTGGGGAGAGAATCTGTCTTGTAGTTGCTCTTCATTGCAAAGATGATTCAGCAGCTGCTGCCAGCTCCCACCACTGGTGAGATGAGGGAGGTTATGCTTTGTTTACAGCCAGTCTGGAAGTACAAGTGTTTTTCAACCATTGTTGGTGAGAATGAGGTTCCTTCACATCTGTCACAAGAGAAACCTGGGTATAAAGGAACCTATGAGAGCAAATGTTAAGTGTCCTGAAGTAGAAATGTTATTAAGTGAAGCAGCAGCTAAGGTGGATCCAAGTCCTGAGGCCCTGTGTAGAGTTAATTGCCTGTGGTTTACTTGGAGGTAATGTCTGTGCTGGTGGGAGCCAGGGAAGCTGTTCTGGTGACACACAGCTACAGCTTGGTAACTGCACAGTGCTCAGCCTGGGGAAATCTGGTGGAGGCCATGTCCCAGTGTGGAGACCGAGTGTGGGAGACTGAGCTAACAATATCAAGACTTACCAGGTTTCCTTAAACTAAATAATCAAGGGAGAAAATGCAATTCAAAAATGTCCATTAAATAGGAAAAAATCCTTTCAGGTACATTAATTGCCCCTAGTTGACCCTAGGTTTACCCACACCCCTTTTGCTTTTGCAGTAAATGAAAGTCTTGTTTAAACAGAAAATCTGATAGCACAGACCAGCAGTGCTATTTATTGATGTAGATAAATTTACTTTAAAATTATGTAAGTAGTGCTTTAGCTAGGGAATTAGATTTATCTAATATGGTACAGTATAGCTGGAGGTGCAGAAAACATTCTTACATGACAAAAATGCAAAGGGTTTCCTCCTGGTCCTGAGCTCCTCTGATGCATGCCTTTTGTTACAGTCCACTGCTTTGTTACAGTTTCGTGTGCTTAAGTCTGCAGTTGCTGAATAAAAGGAGTAAATGATGGTGGAAAGTAAATATAATTTGCAGCCTTGGTTTGAACTATAGGTTCATGTTCAGCATATTGTACATTTCTTTATTTTTCTTGAACCTGTTAGAAGAATGTTCCATCTGAGCAGTTGCTCTAAAAGCAAAGGAAACATAAGGCATCAATGTTTGTTCATGTGTTAGTTCTCTGAGATAAAATGCTTTGTTGTATCCTGCTAATAAATCCTAAATTTTTTTTGTTATCACAGACTTACACATCAGAGACTCCAGACTAGAGCAGGCAGCTTTCTTGAGGGCTAGGATAGACATTCACATTGGAGCACTCCTGCTTAACCTCCAGACAACCCTTTATCTTCACTAATATACATTCTTTTACTTTTTGCTACAGATACCCCAAATTCTTTTTTGCCATCTGCTCTGCGGCAATTGAGGCTTCAGAGGATTGGCTATTTATTACTTAATAGCCACGGATAGAAATGCAGTAAATTCTTTACAAAATAAAAATCAATACTCACTGACATACTGCATATTGAGGAAAATAATTGTTTATGGCACACAGCTTAAGCTGTTCTGGTAATCACGTTGAAAAATACAATATTTATTCATTAGATCAAATTTAATGAGGCCTCCTGGCAGTAATTATAAAAATTACTGTAGCAGTAAATTACTAATGAGTTGTGATGTGCTTCCTACCTGTGAGGAAGGACTGGGGGTTGAAAGAATTGATATCCAGACAACACTAGGGAGGGTGAGATCTTGAGGCTAGGAGTCAAGCTCACAGCAGCGCAGAAGTTGTTCACTGCACCGGAATGGTTAAACTGAAGGAAAAAAAAAAAAAAGTGAAAAAAATAGCTGAGAGGCTAATAATCATGAGTTTTACTTGAAATTGTAGCTCTACATTTGTTTCCAAACCGACACCTATAGGCAAGGGAACAATGTTATCAATGGGAGGAACAGACTTTTGTACATTGTCTTGCTACAAACGCAGCTGAAGTGACCTAATTTACTGTAGTAGATCTTAGGCTGGGAACAGCTTCTTGCTTTCCAGTTGTAATAAAGTTCCATGCAAAATACAGCAAAGAGGATAATGTTTTCTTAGTGCCCTTAAATCTTCAGAAGAGTCACCTAAGATGTGGAGCTAAGACAAAGGTTTAAATCCCCCACCAGCTTGCTTTCAGGCAGGGGAGTTTGACCCGGATTTCTTTCTTCTGAGACAAAGCTTTAAGGAATGCAGAGGCTTTTGGTAGCAAATGGTACACAGTATGAAGAACACCAGGGCAGAAAGGTGTAAAAATGGTGCCACTTCTATCAAAGTCCAGCTTGCTGCTGAGCACGGGGTGTTGCTGCAGTAGCAGAGACAGGCTAGAGAAAGGGGTTCTGCTGCATGCCAAAATGAATGCAAAAATGAATTGGCATATAATTATGTTTCTATCGGTAGCTTTTAAAGGTGCCGTAGATGTGACAGGTGGTCTCTGGTACTGTAAAACCCAATTAAATTGGCTAGCTTTTAGCAAATTTTTTAGCAAAAATATTTTTAAATAGATTTTAAAAAATCTTTTGCTGCAAGAGATTGATTCTGGATTGAAACATTTACCCAAAATCAAATGGAAAAAGGCTGTGCATTTTTTGTCCCTCATGGCACAAAACTGCTCTTAAATACACTGCTGAGGCTTTAAAATGAGTGGGGAAAGCATGACTTATTTACTCCTTATGTTGGTGTGTTGTACTAAAAGGAGCCACTAGGCATGGATACTTCCACACACTCTTACACATTGTGAAGGCAAAAGGGGAGTGAAGTGTGTCCACTCACTCTGTAGTCATCTTCCAAAACCCTTGAAAGAAGCAGAAATGCAGGTCCCTTGGACACAGAGAGGCAGAGATGCTGGCTTTTGTGGAGCTAGGGGTTTCTTAAACTGAAAGAGCCCCTAAGAGTAAAGCATTACTGTACTGAGCCCAAGACCATTTGTGGCTTTAGATTCACACCTAAAGATTGTATACACTGAAAATACATACAAAGGCTTGGGCAAGCTAGGAAATGAACAGCAACCTGTCAGCATACAGCAGGATTATTTTTGCAGTTTCCAAACTTTCAAGACAAGGGTACATCTTTCCNTACCTGGCTTCTTGTTATTGAAATAAGGCAAGAAGAGCTTTTGCCATGATGCAATTACAGAAAGACAACATCTCCCAGCCACCCAGAAATTAACCTCACTTAACTTCATTGCTACTAAATCCACAGACCTACTCTGTCTGTGCTGTTATGTCACACTGCAGAGAAAAACCATCTGGTTTTGGCTGTGAAGATGGTATCTCTGCTGCTCGAGTGCTGAGTTCTGTTCCTAGTGTTGCCATGTGTTTCCTCAGTGACCTTAGGAAATTCAGTCTTCCCTTGTTTCTCTTTTTAAAGCACAGAAATCCTCACCAGGCTTTCCCTTGCAGTCTGATCCTGTCTGGAAAAGAAAATAAAGTGTGTTTTTTTATTATTAGCTAAACTGAATTTGGCAATGGACAGATGTTCATTTTGCATACAGCTGTGCTGGCTGAAGATATATTTTTCTGTCTTTCTGGAGGCTAAATTAACACTGATAGAAAATTCTGTGGTCTTCAGATAGAAAACACTTTAGAAATAGGAATTATTGTGGGTTGGATTTTCAGAATTGCTGTCAGCCACAGCTGAAATCAGTGGAAGCTGTGGGCTGAAAAAACCTGGAGCCCTGAACTACTATAGTTTACATGAATGTAGAAATAGTTAATGGCTGGCACAGGATTTTGGATCAATCTCCAGTAAAAGCTCTCAGGTAAATACAAAAGGTAGATGTGGTGGAATGCTCCTATTTGGGTTTTTTTTGCCTGTGTTGTTTTTTGATGTTTGTTTAAATTTTTTTTTAAACTGCAGAATGCAGGTCTGAGGACTTACTGCCCAGGAGGCTATGAGCTTTCATCATAGGCTGTCTGACTATTGTCTAATGATGCAAAATAGGTTTTCAGTTAGTATTGTGAATCCTTAGGGCAAAATGAGAGCAATTTACCTAATGTTTCTTCTTCTACACCTATGGAATTAATTTACTGTATGTGGAGGAAGGGGGGGACACTGTGGAACTAAATCAAAAAACTAAATAATAATGATGAAGCTTTTAAGAGAGAATGTCTCACAATCTGACATAAGTAGTAAGATTGTTGCTCTGCACTATTACTATAATTAAATTACATTATGCTATTGCATTAAACTAATCCGTCAGTAATACTGTACTTAGCAGCAAGATTTTGTCACATAAACATTACGTGCCTTTAAACTTCTGCATTTTGTCTTGCAAAATGCAGGGAAAATAGAGAAATTGGAGGAGCAGAATATAACATGAAAAGCTATAGCGCTGGAAAAAGGCCAGCTGGTTCAACATGCCAGTCCTTTTAAAGCAGGTAAGTATTGAGTGTTAGAATACATTTACCAAAAGGGTGGAACATGAGATGCATGCGTGAGGTGCCTGCTATTACTTTGAAAATGTTAGGTACCGATCTAAAAATTATCTTCCTAGCCTCTTCCCAAACAACAGAACACATAAGGCTAAATCAGAAGCTGCTGAGAGTAAACTGTTAGCAAAAACATGCAAATAATAACTGAAATGAAGCTGCAATCTTTTATCTGAACAGAGGCAGAAAAAGAAGGGGGCTACGGATCACTTAGGCTATGATCAGTGAAACGGCAGCTGATCAGAGAGGTGCAGTCTTTAGAACAATGTTAGCTTTTGCAGACCTAGGAAGCAGAATAATATTTTTCAAACTGAAGACTTCATTCCCATCGTAACAGATCAAACCATCTTTCAGAGCAGCAGATCCTGTCCTCTCTCTGCCTGGTAAGCTGCTGTACATTTATTCTGGTGCTAGTTCTTTTCCAAATGAGTTACTGGTGCTTTCATCCACATCCTGTTGACAGCTATCCCTTTCTCACCTTTGCAAAATACAGACTGTGTTAATTGTTCCTTTTTGTTATCATGCACAATTACTTGGATTTTAGCAAAAATTATCTAGGAAAATGACAAGCAGATTTGTATCCCTTTGCTTACCTCTCCCATAGATAGCATACAGATACACACTATAAACTCACTGTGTGCAAACTGCTGTAACTAGGGCTACAGCATTTGCTGTCCTTCCTGTATTTGCCTCTGCCTTAAAGTGTTCACTGAACCATCCTAGTCTGCACTCCCTGTGATCTAATTGTGCCGGCAATATGCCGGGATGGACATGCTGTTCATTAAGGATTCTGATGAATACAGGGGTTCTCTTCCAGCTCCTGGGGGTAGGAACAGGATGAAAACATTGTGAGACTTTATTAAGTCTTATAAGACTGCCACCCCTTGCCTCTGGCAGCTTCAGGGGTGGGAATTAGCCTTTACAGGGAGGTTATAATCTGTAATACATATTTATGCTGTGTCCATCCTGTATAAGAATGCTCTCAGTAAAACTTAGGCTAGGCTGTAATAATACTTTGCACTTCTTTGTTGCCTTTCATCTGAGCATTTCATTGTGCCTTTAAAAGCTTTCATTAGCTAAAATTCACAACCCTGTTGTGCAGTAACTGTGGATTAACACCTCCACCACATGCAAAATACAGTTCAGAGAAGCAAGGACTGGAGTAAGTGGTTTAAAAAGCTGGAAAGAATGGGGGGTGTGGGGGGAAATGGAATTGATTATTTCCATATCTATGTGCTAGCTCTGTGTTTTCTATCTAAGTATCTTAGACTTGGATTGATGTTCTGGCTTCGTTCTGCTGCATTTTTAAATGCTGATGTGTGGCAAATTTAGCACTGTTTCAAAATTCTGAAGATATTAATTTGCAGGTTCATTTATTATCCACTGGAAATCTTTCCTTTGATAACTGGATGCAGATGTAGCTACGAGAGTGATATATTTGCCTGTGGAGCTAGGTATGCATTTTAAGTATTGCTAAGCTACAGGGTCTAGTTTCCCTGGGATATGTATGACTCTTGTGAATGCCAGTTACACATTCCAGAGAAGAGAATATGCCCCTAAAGCTACAATGTCCTTCGTGCATAGCCTCCAATCCTCTACAAAGCTTACATTTCACAGAATTCAACATTATTGGTTCTTTTGGGATCAATGAGAAACTCACCACCCATCTCCAGTATCTCTGAATTACAGAGCAGAACCAGATCAAACACAGAAGAGTTCCCTCATTTATCCTGCCTCTGTAATACATCAGAGTGTGTGCTGCATTCATTTTGTGTAGGCGGGCTGGTGTCTAATGTACTCTGTGAACATATTTATAAAGGATTAACCTGTGCCTGGTGTTCCTAAAAACTGATTTATTTAAAATACATATTTTATTCTACTTGTCTCAACCATACAAATCATTCCTGTTTAGCTTTGATGTTAGTCATTTTTTGCTGCAGTGTAATGCACTGCACATTATCAGTAGTCCTGCTATGTATGACAGGCTTTTTTCCCCCAGCCAATACTTCTCAGTGCATTGTATCATCTGCGTCTGAAAATTTTAACTTGCAGTGAAAGTGTTCAGTAATAGAATGAACTGCTTAGCAAATGCTGGAACACCTAGGTTTTGAACAGGGTGCTCTTGCTTTCAAAGTGTTTAGAAACAAACTGGGTGTAGAAGGTCAGGAATCACAGGTGCTGGGAAAGACCTGGATGCACTTTGTACCTGGAATGCTCTGTGTGCACACACGCTCTGACCTGGCACCTTCACTCTAAGAAGGATCCAGTAAAGTGAAGCTCCTGGAGTGCAAACAGTTGCAGCCCTACCTCCCACCAGCCCCAAGTTAAGTATGTATATTTAAAAGTATTTACTTTGACATGGGCAATATTTAGAAATTTGTTTTGTATAGGAAAAGGATTAAAAGGAAATACTAATGAATAGCTTGGCAACATGGAATTCTTACCTTCACTGGCAATATGTGAAGATAACTCCAAAATGTGAAGGGCAGTTTGAGAAGTTGCTGAAATTGGGATAAAACTGAAGAAGGGCAGACTTCTGATGAAGGATTAAGGGTAATTTATTGAAATTATCCACCACAGGGAAAAGGACCAAAGCAAACACTGGAAAACCTGTTTCTTCAGATGTTTGGCAGCCAGACAAGGTTTCTTCTCACCTTGATCTTCAACCAAGAATTCAGGGCTTGGTTTGATTTTGGTGTTTTGGTTTTTATTTTGTATCAGCCTGTACTGGCATAGCAACTGTGTGAAAAAGCTTACAGAGTTTTCAGTATCTTCTGAAAGGAATAGTGGTCTTGATTATACTTTTGTTGCTCATTTGATTGCCATTGAATTCAGGGAGTGCAGGCCACTACAAATTCTGTTCTTGATACCACAGTTTTTGTATAACTCCGGTGTCAGGTATTATTTGTTGTACCATCAGTCCATCTTATCTGGATATAAGAAAACACAAAAATCAGTGTGTGTAGCAGGGGGAGGAAGATTCTTCTCAGCAGCCCATCAGGCAGTTTTTCTAGTTCATTTTCTTCCCCATTGTTCAAATACTAACTCAGAAGCTTGCAAATGTTTCTGTTTCTTGCCAAGACAGTGGTTCTTTTGCCCTGGCACACATTAATGTTTTTTTCCCTTTTCTTGTGTTTTGAGTGCAGCTGAGCAACAAATTTCTCTGTTTAACAAGCAACTTCCTCATATTAAAAGTTTTTTCCAAACCAAACTATCTTTTTTTTTCATTGCAGCACAGTTCTGCATTTGTATTTGTTAATTAAATACTGACAAATGAAAAACAGCAAGTGCAGCAATATTGTCTGTTTGTGGGCTTCCAGAACAGCCCCTCTGGAACCTGAGCCCATCTGTCTCATGGAGCCACGGCAACAGCCATTCTTTGAGAGGTAAGCCAGTAAGACAGCAAGTTGGTATTCATGAAACAAGAGTGGCTCCTTCAAAAGAAATCTAACCTCTTTTCTGTGATTCCACGTGTATTAGACTCAACAGTACTCTCAGAAATTTTCATGCAAGCTACACCCGTTTTCCACCCCTCCCTGAAATTGAGATAGTTTTGTTTTACAGCAGCAAAATAATTTGCTGCCTATTTTCTCACCAATGTAAGAGACTTTCTTTAAGTGGAAGTTGGCTCATTGGAGGCCAAAGGAGGACATGGATAGATGGATGGATGTGTGTGTACGTGCATCTGGAGTTCTTTTGTTCTCTCCCTGCTAGCTTTGACTGTTAAAACAGCCATTTCAGTAATTTCTTGGCTGGCTTTGCAGGGAATAAAATCTTGGTCTTTGCTGCTCCTGGAAGAGAGGTTGTCATAATGTTGCTCCCCCACTTGACTGACAGACACCTTTGCGAACACACAGCATGTTTCATCTCAAAGCACTCGATGAATATCCTTAACCCCCCCTCCCCGGACCAGCCCACCTCTACTTGCAATGCTCCTTGTCTTTTCTCGCAGGATCGCAATCCTTGCCTTTTGTTCCTCCTTCTCAGGAGTTAATACCTCCCCACCTTACAAGTCAGCAGCAGATTCTGTCAGTTTAAAACCCTAAATAACAAACCCTCCTACCCTGAAGGCCTTTTCCTTTCAAGGCTGTATTTTTCTAGCCTGTGAGGGAGTCAGTGCCATAACCCTGAGTTTTCATGGAATAGTTTCTAAGCCTGTATCTGTGTATCATGAATATCTTCCAAAGAAGGAATGAACATCCCCTCTTCTGGCAGCTCCTGTATTTTGTGCCTTCCTGCCCTCCCTCCCCACCATCCTCTGCTCCTTATATGCCCCTTCTTGTCACCCCCTCTACATGAGGTGTCTCCTTTCAAATCCTCATTCACTGCTGCTCTCACCTCAGCCTGCTCCAGCCGTTGCCTGACATTTCAGTCAGAGCCCAGAACCCAAACATTTTTTGCTTCTGTTAAGGTGTCCCACTGTTGGTCTTTTGAAGATTTCCAGAAAGCTGGATGACCCATGACACAAATTTCCAATCTCTTTCCTCCACACTCTATTTCCCTATCTGTTGAATTCCTGTGGCCTGAAAAAGAAAGCGGAAGCTTGATTCTTTTCTTTTTACCCCATTTAAGATCTCTGGCATTACATCCCCACCTTTCTAGCTGAGGGTTTTTTTGGCAGTCTGTGGTATTGCTTCTTGCCTCCTAAAATGCTGCTCTTAAGAAATACTAGACACATCTGCCCTGGGGATAGTTGAGTGTAGCTAAGCCAGAGACAGGAGACTGCTGGCTTAGAGGCAAGAGGTGACTCTTCCACGGAAACATAAAATAGGTGACATATAGGGCCAGCTTATAAAAGGAAGCATTAACAGGATTGGTGTTCATTTCAAAGACACAGAAAATGATCCTGAAGATAAACTGAAGATCTGAGATTGTTAGGCAATCTGACGATCTCTGTCATTTTATCACTTGTGTTTGCTGTTTCTTGCACATTTGCCGAGCCCAACATGCTTAAACTGTGCACGTATTCTGATTCTTCCCTTTACATCCTCACTCTGTCCCACCCTACTTTAAAATGTCAGCTGCTTAGAAATCAAAGGAGTTTTTTCAGATGTCTCAGATGGTGGCATATCAGGTAGGTATATCAGAGGCAGAGGGGTTTGAAACAGGAGGATAAAACTGTCCTGGTGACTGAGGCCTCCACATGCTTTGCAGCATGCACAACAGGGAGAATGTCCTTCCCTGGAGGAAGCTCACAGCTCCTGCTACTGACAATTACCGTGGGGTTTTAGACATGACAGTGATTCAAGTTTTGTTTTCAGTTTCTGTTGCTTTTTTTTTTTCACCTCCCCAAACCCAAGGGACTGACAGCCAGGCTAAGCTGACCACTCCACCAGTCCTGTCCGTGTGTGACCTCTCTGGTGCCTCCCTTTCACCTGCTCTGCAGTCCCTCCCAATACACGCTGTATTCCAGCAGGGAGGCTGTCTTGGAGCCCAGCTGCATAACACTGCTTCACAGCAATGATTTTGCTCCCTGGTGACTCACTGCATTTTGCACCTGATGGTAAAAGATTATCTGTCACCTTAAATCCTACTAGTTCTGCAAGATAGCTTTTATATAATCAGTGGGTACTTTTACCCTCTTTTGTCCAAGCATGAATATAAGGTCCAGCTTGAATCCCCCATATATTTTTTTAAAGAAAGCAGCTGTGTTGTCCTTCAGGAAAACAGCTTGTAATTTAGCATTACTGTGTTATATCCCCTAGGCAACGCTTTCTGTCTTCAGGACATATATTTATCACAGACATCACAGTATCTCTATGGTGGTTTAGTTTTCCATCAAGCAAAGCTAAAAGAGCATTTAATTCCGTAAAGCTCTGATTGATCTTCACCACAATGTACCTCTGGTGCTTTTCTCAATGTCTCCTCTGCTGAACAAGATTTCTTCTTCCACTTTTGATCTCTCAGAAGTCTGAACTGATCTCAGAAGTGTGGGCTTGCTTTGCCTTCTAGCGCTACCTGTCTTTGTGCTTGGCAGAGCTTTCCTGTCCTTTGGTCAGCTCTGGAGTCCTGGTTAGCTCCAGCAGCCAGTGGCTCTTTGCCTCACTCAGGAGGCTACCTGTGGAGAACTGAATGTATGTAAGCAAGGAAATAATCTGCCAGCCTTGGATGGCTTTCACTTTTTGTTTTCCGTTTCATTTTTGGTATTATAAAAGAGTCATGGAGAGTAGACAGATGGACACATCTTAAGGTGTTCAATTAAGATGAACAGAAACATCATGGCCCCACTACTTGCTCTGAAACTTTTCTCTGTTCTTAACAGAAGCTACTTTGTTAATTGTTCCTTCTTCTGGTGATCATTTCACCCTTGAGCTCAGAGCAGTGCCCTTTTATTGTTACAAATTCTGATCCCAAAAAACACTAGAAACCAACCTTGGTCTTCTGTGTAGCAGATACTGAGTACTACAGCATTTGTCAAATGTATTTGATCAGTGCATGCAGCTTGAGAAAAAAGCAAGCAAGCAAGGAATAAGCGGGAATGCAAATATTAGAGAAATCTTTCAAAGTCTGCAGTAATTGGCAAGGTAAATAAAAGACTCTTTCTGCTTTTCATAACACTGGTAATATCAGTTTATGATAAAAACCTATTCTGAGTTACACAAGAAGGTAAGATGTTTGCCAAAAAAATTCTTTCGTTTAAATTCTATTTTTTTATAACGGACATGAAATGCCAGCCATACTGAATGACTGTTGGCATTCGACTTACCACTGAGCAACTGTATGTTGATGGATAAGCCAGTCTCATCCAAGTGTCAGGAAGATTATCAAAAAAAAAAGAGCTGTCTGTAGTTGCTCCATCTCTGAGGAGATTGCCAACTCACTCTAACAAAAGAAAACATTAGTGTGCTATTTGCGTCCCACAAAGAGACTGTGATAAGATGACATGATAAATGATAGAGGGCTTTTTTTTTTCCCCAGGAAAAACACATAAGGTAGCTAAATTGTCAAGTGTAAAGAATATTTTGGCTCTTGCCACTGGGGTGAGTAATTTATTTTTTAAAAAGGGGAAACAGTCAGAAAAACAAGAGTGTAGGTTCTGGGTTTTCACTCTAATTGCATTAAGTAATTATATGATATAGTAATTCATATACATACACGTGGAAGCACCCACCTACGCATATGTACAGAGAGAAAATGATAAAGGGCCAAATTACTAACTTGCTTTCTGATATCCCACAGAAAATTGTACATGCAATCAAGCTACCATTCTGCTGGCTTGCTTGCACTAATGGCTATTTGAGTGCCCATGTTTTGTTACTCTGAATTAAAGATCGAAAGGAAGGTAATTTTAGGTGGCAAAAAAGGAGATCTCTTAAAAAAAAAACTAGCTCTATGAATTAGATTTTCAGTACCTACTTTTGGAGTGGTATGCATTAACTACAGCTCTGCATGGATTTACCACAATTGTCTGTGTAAATTGCTAGCAATGCCTAAGAAGCTATTGGTTGCCCAGTTATGTGATTGAACATATATTACATGTTAGTGCAGCAGGTACATTGCTGTTTGAGATTGCTAGATATTATGAAAATTTGGCCTTCTATGATTAAGAACATTACATGTTGCGATTCAGCACTTTGTTGGTGCTGAGAGACATATTATTTCCAAAAATTGCCAAAGATGTGCGATGAGTTACCCACGTCCTTTTCGCCTTGCTTCACTGCACTCACCAGATGCACAGTGGGACCAGGACTTGGGTGTTGCTGATGCTGCACCTCCACCTGCAGTTAATGGCCATCTCCGAATGACAGTCAAATGCCACATCCTGATGGCTTTGAAGATGCTGATCATTTAACACAATCTGAACCATGTGCCTTTTCCAGCAGGGATCTGTACAAAGTAGTGTTCGTTTTTGCATCAGAAGGTCTCCTGAGGCATCCAACAGCCACCTCCCTTCTCCCCTATGGATAGCCTAAAACACAAGTGAGCATATACCATAACTAGCAACCAGATCTCTTTGCAGTTTTAACAGAAGAGACAAATTTCTGCAATGGCAGAAGAATGTACCAACCTTGCTTCCATGTCTGCATTGAAATGGGAATCAGAACATAATAAGAGGCCTTGCATTTTGCTTCCTAGCATGCAGAGAAAGGATTTCAGTGTCCTGAGATGTTTAATGATATTTTGTTCCAGACAAATTAAAATAATTTGGTATATGGAGATGAGTTACGTGTTTGGAGTAGGCAACTTAAGAAAGCCCAGTGTTTAAATAAATGAAATGAGAAATAAGCTTCCCAAGTGTCATTTACAACTGCCTGTTACTGGCATTTACACTGATGCTATTTAAAGCCACGCATCCCCTAAGATTAGTAAAGCAAAGCACACATATATTCAGACCTAAGTTAAGTTCTTGAAGAGAATGCCTTACCTCATCTATGAGCAGATCCAGTCTTTCATATTCTGGAAAACAAATCAGTTTATGTGAGTATCCTTCTGCTGGTGTTTGAGTAAAATACCTGATCTTCCTTTCCTCTGAATGATTTTTTCTTTATGTCTTCTAGTTCTGCCTTCATCCTCAAGAGATACCATGTTGCATGAGGCAACTGTCTCTTGTACCCTCAACTGCATAAATGTAAAGAAAATTATAAAAACTGCATAAATGTAAAGGAAATTACAAACTTGTTGTATCTTAACTTTACGCAGTGAAAGCATTTCTGTGCCTTCATGTCATAGTATGAAGGATATGGAGGATTTATCCTGTGAAATGGAGAAAGAGAGGAAAACCTGTGCACATCCATGCTGTTAGGAAGAAAAGCAAATTCTGCCTTATAGTTTGGAAATAATGGCATTTTGCCACCTGACAAAGGATCCTAAATGGCACAATGCTATTAATATATTGTAACATTCCAGCAAGGTCTTGTTTTCTCTGTGGTGCAAAATAATGCATATATTTATGTCCCACATATACTAGAGATCCCTCACTCCAAATTTCAGATTGAATCCCTGAAAAAAAACAGGTATGAAAATATCTAATTCTATTGAAATCGGTGTCTGTAGGAGGAAAAAAAAACAAATAAACCCAGGGACATCGGCAAAAACTGTCTTGTGACAAATTTGAAGCCTATGTTTTGACTGACCTTGTCTTCCACAGCTTAGGAGACTCCTTCCCCAGTCACTCCTTAGTGACTGAATATTTGAATTGCAGCTCTAATAGCATATGGAGCATGTTGTCTGCAGGTATTACAAAAGCAATCTCCACATTGGGGTGCAGGCCATAACGTGTGGCACTTTGGGGAGGTAGTATTTTATCCATATTTTTATGATAGCCTTCATAATCCAGGTTTGAAGAGACTGCAAACCCTGAAGCAAGCACTGACTTCCTATCAAACTGTCAAAAAAATAATAAAAACCTTGTCACTAAGACACTGCTGGCAATCCTCACTAGACAGAATAAGGAACCTGCTTAGGCATAAATGAAATAGTTCTATTATGGAGCCATTGTTGAGAACAAGACTTTTATATCACTATTATATCCGTGAAAATTAATCTAATTTGTTCCCCATTTTAATTAGCCCCTTTATGTCACACCCAAGTTCCGATGCTTGCAAGAAAAAAAGGGGAATTTTTTAATAATCAGATTATCCTTCTGAAAGAAAACAGCAGAAAGATAATTTTAATTTAAAGAGACAGGAATATTTTTAAAGGAAAAATGTTATTTCTTCCAAATTATGAAGTGCTGCTCTCTGGTGTAACATTATTATTCTGTGTAGCAACTTATTAAATGAAGCAATTTATGGTAGCATCTCTGAAAAATGCCATCCTTTATTGAAATGAAAGTAATAGCATAAGGACTGTAAAATAAAAAGGCAGAATATCTTCTTTTAGACCATTACAAAAATACATGTATTGTCTATTTGAAAATCAATACAGTATCATAAAATAAAATGGAGCTGTGGTATCATCATCATAATTTCTATTTCAAATGGTTTGCTGAGAGCCAAATTGTGTCTTTTATGGAAAAAGAATGACAAATGGTTTAATTCAATATTGCATGTGTATATATGAGCTGAAATTCTGTTACAACTCAAAGCTGTTAGGCAAATATTTTAGTATCACCACAAGTTTAAAAACAACAGACATGTGGGAGTGCATCCATTTATTTACACTTGTACTGACTTAAAATTCAAAATGCTATTTGAAGCTTTTAAAGTACTGCTGTGGGATGTTAAATTACTGCTGAATTCTTACTGTTCTGAGATACCTTTCAACCTGCCAAGATGCATGATGATGATAATAATAATAATAACAGCAGTAGTGTGGGGATCTTTAAAATAATGTGGGGCTTATTCCTGTAAGATAAATACCATTTTCACTAACCCCTGTTTTATGATTCAGCATTTCTAATACAATAAAGTGAAATAATGAAAGTAAAACAACAACAGGTTTGTGTGGGCTGGGAAAGGGAAAACGAGCACGTGCATTGTCAGAATTTCTGCAGAAATTGTAGGGGAAAGAAAACCTCATGTAAGTGGCGCTTCCCTCTCTCTTCCCCACGGGGAAAATTCATCCTCTTGTTTTTAGTGTTCGCTACATTTCCTTCTTTTATTCCTTTTTCTGATCTCGTCCTTTTGTTCCCCTTGTCTCCTCGGATGCCTCTCCTTCCTCCCGCAGCGGGAGCTCCTGGCAGCGGGGCCGGGGCGCGGCGGCCGCGGGAAGGCGCGGGGCGCTGCAGGTGAGCGGGCGGCGGGGGAGGCGGGGAGCCCCGGGCTGGGGCCGCGAGTGTGCAGGGCCTGCTGCACTCCTGCCTCCCTCCTCGCCCTGCCTCTTTCCCAGGAACAGCGGGGGTACGAAGCCCCCGCCTGTGGCGCTGGGAGCTTTCTACACCTGCCTTGCTCAGGGCTGCGGGGGAGGAGGAGGTGAGATGCCAAATGTGTTCCCAGGTGAGGATGGGGGCTGTGAACCGCCCGTCTCCGCCGCGCTTGGCTTGCATGGGTTGGGAAGGAGCTTTTTGCTACCTGCTTCCATCACCATCTGACAAATGCCGCCTTCATTGAGGAGCCGTCTGCCCGCACAGGCAGATAATCACCAAATGCCCCACAGATGTGGAAAAGGACTTTTCCGCCTCTCCCTTGCTGAAACAGTTTGTCGCACCTTGACCGTTGGTCATTATCGCCGCTCGGCCGCAGCCGCGCGGGCACGGTGCTACAAGAAATCCTTGCATTGCTACGGGATCAGAGGTCACCGCTGCAGGGGACCAGGGCTGGTTTATTAAACAGCCAAGTCTGTTTAAGGTGTAATTCCTCAGGAAGAGCAGTGTGCTTGTGGCCATTTAAACGAGTTAACGGACCGTGCCCGTTCAAGCCCGTGTGTGCTTTCCCCCAGGCACAAACCCAGCTCGACGGGCGGGCGCCCGGGGCTGCTGTCGGCCGAGTCGCCTCAAGCCCCACAGGTCTGTGACCTCTGGCTCCTGCCCATGTCACATCCCTGTCCTCGGGGCGGAAACTGCGGAAGAAAGTGCAGGATGCGCCTCGGTTTTACTGACGCCGCTTCAGCCGCGCTGGCTTCCGCACTGGTAATGACCGGGCTTACACAGGCGCCCGGGCGGGAGGCTCCGGGCCGGGGGGCGGGTTACGGACTGTCCCTGCCGCGGCCTGGGTGTTGGCAGCGGGTGCTGGGAATGCGGCCCTGTGTGGGGAGTCCCGTATATCCCCACTCCAGCGTCCATACGAGCGTCTCCGAGAGGGAAACCACCCCTGGAGTCCGGGGCCGCCGTCCCAGCCCCGCAGCGCTGCCCGCGGTCAAATGCGCTCCCCGGGGCCTCCCCCACCGGCTCCGGGCCCGGCCGGGCCCC
>WBNO01013634.1:170891-281831 GCA_013400575.1 Peucedramus taeniatus
CGGGTGGAGGGGCCGGGCCCGGCCGGGGGCCGCAGCGGGCCCGGCGCAGCCACAGCCGCCGGCAGAAGTTGGTGGCACACGGGTTGGGGCCGTGGCTGCAGCCTCGGGTTTCTTTGTGCGTCTGTCAGTACTTTAGGTGACATTCCCTTCGCCGCGCGGGTGGCTGGCGATTTTTTCTTTTTCTTTTTTTTTTTTTTTAATTGTTGGAAGAGGTTGTTCTATATAAGAGAAAAAGAAGAAAAGCCTTTGTAATTTTCATAGAGGTTTTTAGAATATAGTGCCGAAAAAGCAATTTGTTTGGTTTTTGTTTTGTAATTGCTGAGTTTTTTAGCATTCAGTTGGGTACTCTTTCTTTAATACAGATTTTTGTTTTAAAGAGATATTTGATTTCCTTGACCATATTTGTGATCATAGCTTACAACTACTACCTATACACACCTGTGTTTGTAAGTATCTTTTAAGAGTCAATGAGAAAAATTAGTTTCATTAAAAGCCTTCCAAAACAAAAACTAAAAAGGGCAGAGGAAAATATGATAACCTAGCAGCCAAGCCATGCTTTCCTCTAATGTATGATCCACATGTTTTCAACCAAACCCATAGGAATATAAATTGGTGTAGTGAATCTAACTGATTTACCTCAGCTGAAGACCTAATTCCAGTGCACTGCATGCTCAGAATATGTAAAAGATTCCAGCGACACAAAACCACATGGTTGTGCATTTCAAGATAAACCAAACTAAGCTAGATGAAACCAAAATAAATTCTTGTTCTGTACTACAGTAATTACCTGTAGTGACTGCAAATTCTTCATTTTCTATGCACACAGACAGATACTTAGCTAGAAGCTGTATGTGGTGTTTTAAAATTGAAAGAAGTAGTTTCTTGTTTGATTTTTTTTTTCTTTTTTGGTGATAGATGTGCAGTCACTCTGTGATATGTGAACAAATCTTTAAAAAATTAAATTAATTCTGCTTTGCTATTGCATATCCTCTAAAGGCTTTTAGTGACTTCACTGTTTCAAGTGGCTTTAAAATGAAAAGTTTAATACTCACATTTTAAAATGTGAAGTATTAAAATGTGAAGTATTTTATTTCTTTGGTGGTTTGCTTGCCTGGTCAAATTTATCCAGTGCAGCATGGTGACAGAGGCAGTATTACAGGTAGTGGCTTATCAGTTATTTTAATGGGAGATTCCCTAAATGAACTCTGGAGTGAGAAGTGTTTTAGGGAAAGGAGCAGGTTCCTCACACTGAAAACCAATCGCCCTGCTGCCTTCCTTCCCTGGTTTTCTTCAGTAATTTCTCTAATGTGTCCAACCACTTTACTACAAAATAAATATTCAGAGAGAAGGAGGGAGAGGGAGGAGAAGAGAGGAAAAAATAGGCCTCCCAGTGAGCTATTGATTTGAAATTTCAAACATTTTATTGATACAAGAAAAAGCCAGACATAAGGAAGCAGTTTGATATTGCACAATATTTGAAAAAAAATGTGTGCATCTGTTTAACACAATACACTGCATAATGACAGCAATCTTCCCTGTTTGTATCTATTCATCTGATTATACAGCATAACAATTCTTTTTGCTACACATTTATTTACTAAAGGATTTTTTTTAATGGATAATAAATTAGTAAATCAGATATCATGTGCTTGGGAAAATATGTTGGTTGACTCCCTACATGCAAGATAGTTGCAATTCATATTTTATGTGCTATTCAGCCATACTCACATATAGAGATGAAGTTATGTGCTTCCCTTGTGGCAAAGACAAAGGAAGTTTTAAATCACTATTTAGTACTCTTTCATCTAGGCACATGTTATTTCGAAACACTTCAGTTTTTAACACCGCAGTGCAGCACTGATGTAATGAAGAGCTTTGACTTACTTGAAGTATAACCCAGTGGCCTTCTTTTGATGCCTTTTCCATAGCTATTTCTGCTGCAGCTTCCTGTCCTTGACCCAGCGATACATTGTGAAGTTCTCCTGAGTCAATGGTAAATTCAAACTTGTTCCCTAAACAGAACAATATACTGTACTACTTTGAGCCAAATAATGAAGTGTTCAAACAAGCACGTGTTCTACACACAGTGTTAAAATGGCACCACATCACATGAGTCACCAAAGGAAAAAAACAGCCCTCAAAAATATAGTTTCAATCAGTCAGCTGAGCCGGGATATTGTGCTGCTTTCTGGCTAGGTATTTTGTATTAGCAAAATGCTCCCGTGTCTGAAAAGCATCCCAGAGTGAAACAATTGATTCCTGCTGATGGCTTTCCTACATATTGCCTATATGAATATTTCAATGCACGCTGAAGTGGATATGTTAGAAATGTATCTAAAGAAAAAAATATAAATTAAGTTAATGTCTCACTGAAGGTGACATTACACACAGGCAATGAAAGGGGCTTAACAGAAGTCCTTATGCTGGCATTAGGAAGTAGTTGGGTAAGAGGAGGCTTAGCAAATTTTCAGTAGGGTCAAACCTGTTGCTCAAGTATACTTGGGCAAGGTTGATGACTTGTGCAAATACGGACGAGCAAGCAGCTACCTGTGATTTCAGAAAGCAGCGAGTGTTCCCCAGGCAGCTGCCTGAGCCAAGCACTGAAACTTCCCTCAGACACTGAGTGCTGGAGGTGTAATGCCGTTGGTGTGTTAACATGTTACAGCACTCAGCAGCCATGGAAAGGTTTGTTTCTCCGTGATTGTGGTAGAATTTCTAGGACCAGTGGTATTGCTGACTAACTTGCAGAAAGTTCTTTTATTTCATGGTATGTGTTGTGTTTTCACATGATTTTTAGTAATAGCATCTAGTCCAGACTGATCCAATAGTTCAGAATCGATAAGAGGACCAGTCCAGGAGATAAACGCTTCTGGGGAGCAGCACTGCCTTCTTTGGAAGTTTTTGTGAACACTGGACACATTTAGTTCCAAGTTACATTTGGGCTGAGTTCCCATAAATTAAGAATTACAGTTGACAGAACCTCGTGAAAAACAACAAGGTGTCAGACCTGTCTGTGGGGCATAATATTTTATCATGACTTCTATTTGGTAGAGATCCAAACGCAACACACGTTAGGGTCACTCACAGTACAAAATCTGCCCTTCAAAAGGCTGAGACTGGTGATGCAAACTGACAGCACAAGTCATCCTGGACATTCTGCTGCCTCACATAAATAGTAGAGGAGAGAGCTTTTCACTTTTCATGCCTTTAGAAATTTCTCCTTTCTGGACATTTGAAATCCATTTCTTTTTGCTTGTTCTATCCAGGAACCTTCAGTATCTCTCTCCAAGTAATGTAATTTTTACAGCTGTCCACAATTGAAAATGTATGTAGAGCCAGTACATTTGAGCACAAGCATGTGGATTTTTAAAAGCAATGTAACTGAAGTTTTTTTTTATTTTTAAAAAGAAATAAAAAATATAACAATGTTGGGTCATTTTGGTAGACACACTGTACCCTGATTTCTGTTCATGGAGAGTTAAAGAGAAAGTCAAGTAAATGTTGAAACATTAATCTTGTATTATTGTAATTGAATGTAAGTTCAGAATGTTCACAAAGCATGAGTTTGTTTTTCGGTAACTAAAAGCTTTAGAACAGAACAGCTGTGAAATTAATAGAACTTATTTGTAATATTTATCAGTGTTTATTTTCTCAAAAGCTTTGGGATTTACTTGTGGCCAGTTTCCATATTTAAAACATTTAAAAATAGTTTAAAACTATGCGATACAGCTTCTGGATATCGTAAGCTTAAATCATACACATACAGAAACATTCCTTAAAATATATGGATACATTCACAGGTGATGATTAAGTGTGTCAGTTTATAAGACCAGCTAAGCCTTCACCAAAGTATGAACAAAATTCTAAACATAAAGAAATTTTTTCCTGAAATTTCTGCCTTAACAAATTAATGTGGACTTTTGTGTGTAAGACTTTTAATATGTCAGCAAGGCTAGAAACACTGAATTGTGCTGAGAAAGAGTATTAATACAACATTCCAAGGTCAGAACTCAGATTTCTCTAGAAGAGGAACAGTTTCTGTTAAGAAATTGCCAGATCAAAGTTATGTGGGGAAATGCTTAAAATTTTAAAAGTCTGTAAGAACCAGACCTAAATTTTCCACAGTTGTAAGAAACAAGAAGAGTGTTCCACACCATTATTTATTCTGTTGTACAGGGATGTGCTGGGTTCTGTTAGTTGGTATTTAATCCAGAGGGACATTCAGCTATGTATTAGTAGCGAGCACTGAGCCATTAGAGCAGGAAAAGATAGGACAGAAATAAACTGTTGGCTGCGATTGCCCCTTTGAAAAAGAACAGGAATTTTGAGAGGGAGAATCAAGGAGATTCCTTGGCCTCGGTGGAGTTTATTATTCTCTGGAAACAGGTAAACCAACCCTGGCTCAGGAAGATACTTTAGAATAGGAAATGTTTTGCCTTTGAAATGTACCAGATTACATGTCATTTCAAATAGTGTTCATGGCAAAGATACCCCTGGGACCACCTTACAAGAGCTTTATTTCTTGCCTGCAAATTAGTCAATTCAAAACACTTCTCCTCTCATCTCTGCCTTCAGCTCTTAATACCACACACGCCATTCGTAAAATAGCGGAGAAGAATGAAAAGACCCTGAATACAATGGTACAATTAAAAAAATAAAACAAAAGACTATAAAAGCAAGAACAAGATGGGTTTCAGCAGACAAGGGAAAAAATGAAATTTTGGTGCATTTTTGGAGGCATTTCAATGAACCCCTTTTCTTCCGTTTCAGCAGGGGCTCATTGAAACAGCTATGTTTTCCAAGTGCAGGCAGACAGCCAATAGCATCTAAATTATTTTTAAGAAAGCACTTATAGCACTAAGCACTCACTACTACTAAATCCATCTTAGAGGAGAAGGGTGGAGTAAGAAGAAAGGTCAACAAATGTATCAAGTTCTTTGTGTAATGCCTCACTGACATTTTCCAACTCCCTCAGCTGGCTTTTATTTTTTTATTTTTTATTTTTCAGAATCCTGGTAAAATGCAGTAAAGGATTTAAGGTTATCGTCTGTCTCTCTCTAACTTCTGACATCTCTTTATAACAAGAAAGAGTCACAGCCAACTGTAACAGGAGGGCAACACAATGAATCCTGGTAAGACAGGGAAGGGGGGAGGTTCAACTTTGCTGCCCCTTTGCCCCTATTTCTTCCTCACAGAACAGAAGTGCCATCTGTTACTAGTCCTAACATGCATACATTTGATTTCCATTCAGTAATAACTATCACAGGAAAAAGATTATCAAGTGATCTAAAGCAGTATCAGCATTAGCAGATCTTCCCATCCAGTGTTTTGTTTGTACCTCCAAAGATCTAGCAGATGAAATGGATGTGGGCAAGTGTCTTAATTGCCTAGAATTGTTTTGTTTTCTTGTAGAGACCATATGGTCAAGGTGTGGATTACCAGACTGAGGATATTTAGGTGTTTAGGTCACAAAGAGATTTAGGAAAATCAGACAAGAGGACTGATGTTTATATTCTCCAATCCGAGCTCACTACAGTCTTTATTATCGGTGTTGTAATATATCATCATAATAATGGAAAATCAGATCCAGATAGCATGTTGTCTGAGGGTAGAGAGTATTAAAGTATAAGACTGTTTTAAAGCAATCTGTAAAAATGTTTCTTAGGCTTCAGTCAAATTTGTCACATTTACGAATAAAAATCCCTAAACTACCAAACACCTTCCAGCCCAGCAAACTCAGTTTAAGATTGTGCTAGTTTTGACTGGGGTAGATTTTCTGGGTTAATTTTCTTCATAGCACCTGGTATGGGGCTGTGTTCTGGATTTGTGCTGGAAACAGTGTTGATAATTGGGAGATGTTTTAATTATTGCTGAGCAGTGCTCACACAGAGTCAAGGCCTTTTCTGCTCCTCACACCGTTCCAACAGTGATGAGGCTGAGGGTGCACAAAAAATTGAGAGGACAACAGCTGGAGCAGTTGACCCCAAGTGACCAAAGGGATATTCCCTACCATATGGCATCATGCTCTCTGTATAAACTAGATGGAAGTTGGCTGGGGACTGTGGCTTGAGGACTGACTGGGCATTGGTTTGGTGGTAGTAAGCAATTGTTTTTCATTGGCATCGCTTTTTCTTGGGTATCATTTCTCTCTTTTTTGGTATTATTGTGGATCCCTCTGCTATGCCCAGTTTGGTCTGATATCTTATTGCTGAAAGAAATGGGGTGCAGCAGCAGATCTCTGCAAAGGAAGGGTGCCTACAATGTGCTGTTTGCAAAGCAGGGTAATGACTGAACAATTGGTGCAGTGGGATTTCTCTGTCAGAGCCCTTCAGGTATTTCGCTGCTCTTTCCCCTTGCTGTCTATACCTGAATTTAGCAGTCTCTCATTTCTTCAACTTCACATCTTTTCCCCCTTTGCTCTTGCTGCCTGTACACCTTGTTACTTAAAACACTTCTATGACCAGAAATTGGCTGCTCTGTCAGATGCCAGCTTTCTTCCCAAAGGCTAGGGAATGACCTTGAACGTGGGAGATGCACAGCCAATGCTGTTATAATGTAAATAAACATGTAAAATGGTTCAAGAGGAAAAAGCCAAGACAATTACTAGCAAGTAGCTTGTGCTTTAGACTAGCTTAATTTGCTCAAGTCAAATCTGAAGCTGATCTGTCTGGCAAGCCTACTGATGCCTACCTTGTCAAAATACATGAGACAACATTTCATTTCTCCAAATTTCCATTAATTTCATTGCTTTATTTTCTTTATTTTCCTCCTACACTAGGATGACATTTTTGAAGTGTACTTTTAAGAGCATAATTTGATCAAATAATCCAAGGGAACTCCCTATAGATATCCATGATTTAATCTAGATGTACTCTAAAGGTTAGCATGCCTGACAATGGCAATTGGTTTAACCCCAGTTAATTTAAAAATAATAATAGAGTGTGTTTTTTCTGAGCAGAACTGTATCTTGCTTACACAACTGAATGAGAAAGGCAGGGCCTGCCAGGTGTGGTGGTGAGCATTCTGAGCATCCCAACAGCTACCAGAGCAGTCATGGTTGGGATGTCACTTTACTGAAGTCAGTCATTGCACAAGTCCTCATGCGAGATGCTTGTAGCTGACTTCCAGATAACCTTGAGGATACTGGGCAAGAATTCACTGGCTGGCTGATTTATGTTTCAGTATAGTAGATATTCTGTGCTCTGAAAACAAGTAGGATCAGCATCTGAATCTGAATTTCTTTGTCTTCCCTTTCTCTTCCCCATTTGGAATTTTATTTTCCAGCTCAGAACAGATGCACTAGAAGCCAAAGAAATCTCTTTTATCAGGTTAATATTTTCATCCTAGTCCTGGTTCATATCCATGTAGGCTTTGGGCTCCTCTGCTCTGTACCCATTTGTCACTCTTTTCAAAGGGAAGAAGGAAACTCTTGGCATGGGTGCAGAGCTTAGAAGAGATCTGTGCCGAATAAGAGTGAGAATGCAGCTGCACAAGACTCAGCATACTTCTCACAGACAAAATGCAGTGAAGGAAAAGATGACACTTTAAGCTAAATGAGAGATCATTATACAACACTCTTTCCATTCAGCTCATTCTAGGGGGAATATATACATGTGGCAGCAGCACTCAGGACATGAAGAGCTACTTTGAAAGTTGATGCGTTTCCCAGTGTTTGAGATGAAGATGGAAAGTAGAGTGAGAAAATTGGCTGTCCCTGCAGAGGTGCCCCCCAGCCACAATAATATTTGTGAAACCATCATACTTTTCTGTCCTTAACAAGAAAGCAGCCTGGACTGGTTCAGAGTAAATGCAGTTTGTAGGAAGCATTTCAGACTGATGTTCTTCCCTGATGAGGGAGTTTTCCAGGGGCCTGGCAGAGCCAGCTGGCAGCATGAACAGCTCAAGCTACAGCAAGGAGACCCAAGTAGAACTACACAAACTTGTACTCTGCTGAATTGGGAAGGCATGCAAGGGAGAGCTGAAAACCTTAAAGCAAAGGATTGCTCTGTGGGCTGCTTGGCCACACCTACAGGTGTACATACACAGAGTGGTAAATGGGAGCTCGTGCAGGGTTCGTCCTGTACTGGGAATGAAGGTAAGCTTTACCCTTTTAAACAGAACAAGGTAAATGACAGTTGAGAGTGTTACACAGGCAGTTGGGTTCTTTCCACTCAGCCTCGTCCTCAGAGGATTTTGCTCACTGCACTGCCTTGTGAAATACAGCAGTAAAAGCCTGTGACCAGAGGGAGAGTGGTAAGCCAGTGGTAGCACTAGATTAAAACAGCAGCATGCAAACACACTGACCTCTTCCTGAGTGGTAACCTTGAGTGAGAGCTAATTCACTGGATTGATTTTATTCTGCTTGTCCATGAGAAAATAGAGCACAGCAGCATTGACTGCAACTGGCCAAAAGTGCTTGTGAGCTTCAGTGATCTTTATAGTGCATGTTTCAGCTTTCAGGTTCTTAAAGATGTTGGTGATATTATGATGTGCTATTACACTCTAAGTCTTCTGTTTGGCAAAAATGTACTGGCAAAAGGCAAAAGAATATAAATTAATCTGAGAATTTATTGTTAGTCCAATTAATGTTTTAAACAGTCTAATAGTCAAAATTACTTAATGACTATAGGAAGACCTCATTAAAAATAGAGTTAAAATTGCTACACTAAAAATTCCCACTTCTCTGGTGTTGCGCTAACTTCTCCAGTTATCCTTTGGGTCTTAATATTGGTATTCCTCAAAATAAATGGGGTAGTATTATGCTGAATTATCACCAGGATTCATGTGATACTCATGGGGGAAGGATGTCTTTCTTCTGAGCCTGGTGTCTGCTTGGATTTAGTTTTATATGTTTTCTTAACACTCTAATCTATGATTAAATGGCTGATTTGTGTCAAATGTGTCTGCACTCTTCCCCACAGCTGCCTCTAGAATTGTAGGCAGTTCAGTTCACAATGAATAACCATTTGCTATAATCCTAAACTAGAGTTAAATAAATCTAGTCAAGAGTGCCTCACAGCTGGACAATTGCTATCACAGCTAAACCAAGTTAAAATCTATCTAGGCCCAGAAAAACCCAGAGCATTTCCGAGTCCCTACACTGTCACCTCAATACAAACCCTGTTGCTTTTTACCAGTAATGGCAAAATCACTTTTTTTTTTGGGCTATAAAGTCACTTTGAATAGTCTGTGAAATGCAGAAAAAGGACTTGCAAACCCTGCTATGACTGCAGAGTCATGACTGAGCAGCAGATCTTGGAAACATTCACACTTTCCTAACTTCTCTTAAATTAGAGTAATTCAAAGTCTGATTGACTTGTAATTCTTCATTGCCATCAGGAGGCCAGCTAACAAAAAGTATTTGATTTTCATTGCCAATATAATTTTCCCAATCAGCAGGAATTCTGTGATTATTAAACTGAGAGCTATAGTTTGTAGTGCTAAGTTAAAGATTCTGGTAGCTGCAGGAGACCATAGTGTAACCTGATAAAGGTATAGGATAATTAAGAAACATGCTTAAATCTAAGATACGTCAGACATACAGACACACAGACAGGCACTCGCAGGCAGGTTTTACATGAGGTAGTTCACAACAATTTCTGAAGTTGGATCTCTACACAAACATATATATCTCATATATATGATTTGAGATTGATTAGAAACAGAATGAGAGATGTCATTGTCACACCTGTTTACCTTTTGAGCTAAGTAATCATCTGAAGACTGGAAACTAATATCTTCACATCTCTATTAAATATTTCAATGCTATTTGTCAGCATTCTTCTGAAAAGACTCAATATTCCATTTTCTTTGGCAGACTGTGTTCACAGATGCACACCATTAATAACAGAAGAATAATTTCCAAAATTATCTGATCAGGTTCCTACAAACAAGAAGAACTTTTCCATCAACTTGATACATGACTGTGTATTTTACATATATGCAGTTTTCACCATGTACAGAATTCAAGATGCTTTAAAATACTTTCCATGTAATTGTACATAAATGGTAAATTTATTTTAAAAATGTGATTTTTCAATGGCAAAAAAATACCCTGTTGATCCATCTTTTCTTTTATGTTTCAAAAGCACTCAGAGTTTCAGCTGTACTGAAACTGTAAACTATATTTCAGCTGTAAATATATATATTCTTTAATGTTACAAGAGTAGATATTAATATCTAGGTGATCTGTTAAACGTGATTACTCTCCAGAAGAGGACATACAAATCTCGTCATCTGGAGATGAGAGAGTCACAACCTTCTAGGGATCCTCTGCCAATGTTTCACCACCCTCATGGTAAATGATTTTCCCTAATCCCTGGTCAGAATTTCTCTGACTTCTGCAGGTTGCCTCTTTTCTGTCCATGTGCACATCTAAGAAAAACCTGGCTCTATCTTCTTTGAAGCCTCTTGTGAAGTATTTCCAGACAGCAGTAGATCCCCCTGCCCTCTTGGCCTTTTCAAGGCTGAAGAACCACAGTGCCCTCAACCTCTCCTTCACAGGTCTCCTGCTATAGCCTCCACTGGAGTAGGTTTTCTTTCTTGTACTGTAGGAGATGCCGTAATTAAATTTGAATTTTTCATTTACAATATCTATTTTTTGTTCATACACTTACTGATAATATAACACTTTTAACACCTTCTATAGCTGTACCTTCTTTTTGAGTTTTGTCCTATTTGGTGTAGTTGGATGTGCTTCTACTTCAGCTGTCAATTTTGTTTTCTGAAGTCCAAATTTCTCCTTGCACTGCCAGTTCTTCATCCCTTACCACTAACTAGACAACCCGTATTTCAGCATGTTACAGGCTTTCCAAGTGAAAAAACGTCCCCCTCCATCCCCCCACCCCTTTCTTTCTTTTTTTCTTCTTTTCTATTTGCAAAATCTTGTTCTATTTCCTGGATACATCTGCAAGAAGCTGGAACCCAAGGGTATGGTTCCCTCTAACACACTGCCTGCAGACCGGCAAAGTTTAGGACAGAGAATACTTAGAGGAGAGGATCCAGGATTTTAAAATGATAGGAGTAGAAAAGCTTTTCTGAGTTTGACTCAGTAAAATTTCTGACAGCACTTGGCTCTGCTGTGCTGCTGTATGGAGTGCTTCTGAGTTTCACCTGCAAGTCACTGAGAACAGAGCATACTCAGGACTTAGCAGAAATTATTCTCCCTTTTGAAGGATCAAGCTCTTGAGGAACCCCCACTGTTAGAAATATGACCTCTTCAGCTACTTAAAATTACTTAATTAGCATTATAAACATTAGAAAGAACAAGATCATTCTAGCAAAGGTAATAGAGCTGTAATTGCAGGTGTTACAGAATTTAGTACAAAAGATGGGTGTTTCCAATATTTGTTTTAAAAGGCTATATAAAGAAGGGAAGCAAGCAAGCTATCAGGTAGTGGGTTTTTTCCCCTCCATGTTTTTGGGAACTGAGATTAGAGGGAGCACATAGCAAGCATCTTGCTATTAAATTTGCCCATGACAAATAGTGCAGCTGCATGTAGTGTGCAGGAACATCTGTAGAATCATGACACATGCAGAATTCCCCCACACTGAGAGCGTGACACTATACTGAAAACAATTCAGTTGTAGAAGCAATATAAATGTATTTTATATAATCTTTCTCCACCTTCTCCTCCCCCTTGTCTTTTGAATCATGTTAACTACAGGATTCTGTCACTTCTTCCCAGCATCAGTAAAAAAGTATAAAAATGACTAAGCATTTCAGAATTATTCTCTTTCATTAGCAGCTAGGATGCAGACATTACTTTTCTGAAGAAACAACAAAAGAAAGACTAACCAGTGGCAGAAATGCACTAGAAAGACACCAGAGCTTACTCCAAATGGAACTTAACATGGTTTGAAGATGCAATTTAACTCTTGAGAAATCAAAGAGTGATTTTCTGTGTCAGCATCTCGTGTGGTTGTTCAGTTCAAAGTGAGCAGTCAGATTGCTGCCAGTTTTCACCCATGTAAGTGATGGCGCAAAGTACTGGGATACATGATATCACAAAGTGCTATGGAAAAATATATATAAAATCGACAGATTTCCAAAGTAAGGGGAATCTCCTTGCCTGGGATTTTGTGAGTTCCCACAATTTATCGTCCAAATGCAGCGACGGTAGAACTTGGTCAATGACCCTTTAAGCTCCACATGGTCATAAAGAAGGACTGCTTTTTTCAAAATCCTTGAAGGTTTTTCCCAAAAGTTATTTTAACAAAATATTTGCTTCCTTCTTCTAAATATTGTATTGTTTGCTCTCTGAAATAGTTGTTCTGCAATCTTTAGATTTTAAAAGTAAGAAATTTTATAATTGCAATGCAAACACTGATTTTTGTAATGTCTGAGGTTGTTTAAATTTAGACTATGTGATGATAATATCACGAGAAGGCAAACGCATGTTATGAACACCTGGATCATCATCGACTTGTTTCTTTAGAACATCTTTCAGACATTAGGACAGCTCAGAACTGACAACTATGTGAAACTCCAAGATAATTTCCAAACTTTTTATGCAGACTGCAAGGCAGGCATGAAGCTACAAGAGCCAGCCGTCTTGGTCATAATTTTCAACTCCTTGCCCATTAAGTTCCTGCAACCCAACTGCAAAAACACCACCCTTATGACATATTCCCATAAGGATTTTATTAATAGGATACATTTTTAGTTTATTTGCTGATACTCTTGCTTCATGCATCACCTGAAAAAACCTTGTTTTCCTATTTCAGAGAAACATACTGTCCATAAATGAGAAGGGTTTTAAAGCACTCTGATGACTGGAAAGATATGCAAGTATAACTGATATCCCCTGATGACATTTGCTTACTTGTAAGGGTATATTTATCTCTTAATTAAATTAGATATGATTGCTCATTTAATAATACAATGACTTTCAACATCCACTTCCTGGTTTGTGTGTCCAGTGACTGCTTGCACAAGACACACAGTCATGTGCATCAGCACAGTAGAAAGGAACATCATACATCCTGCAGAGCTGCAAAATGCCTTCATTAACTTCTCAATATCCACAACTTTCTCAGGGAGAGGTGCACATCCGGTGGCCAGATGTCACTGCAGTCAGCTGTGGCCACTCCAGGCTGGAAATGAGTGTCTGAGCATCCTGCTCACTAATCCTTCCACTGCAGTGCCTGTGTTCTGGCTGGTCTCTTGGGTGAGTGCTTCAACAGCTCCTTGTAGTCCTGGGCTCCAGTTAATAATATAAACAGTGGCACAATTTTCAACAAGTTAGCAACATAAGGAGTTGTGGGAAAATGTACCAGGGAAAGTTTTGTTTATATGATATGTAAAATGGAGCACTAGAATTCCCCTCTTGCTGACTTCACCTTAAATAAATTAAAGAGTTTTGTGGTAATTTAAAAAGTTTTATTTTATTTTCCTCATGAGGGAGATGCAGTGATTCTTGGAGGGAAAACATATACTCATGGATAAATTAATTGAAAAATAAAGATTATGAAATAAATGCAGCTAGTTTGATTTAGACCCATAGGAGCCAAATTCAGCATCAAAATGATTAATACTATAGCTGATCTAATTCTTTTAGTTGTTTTTCTTTGCTTGTAGTTTTGCTGCTGTGTCTTGTTTACAGCTTCTCAGCCAGAAGAATATCCTGAAGCAAATTAATGTCAGAAGCCAAAAAAAGTGTCCGTAATTCATACTAAAGCAACTGTCAACTTAGTTTTAAAGTAATTTTTCTGCTTTATGAGTTCAGGCTGAAGTGGTAAATTTGCAAATCCATAAATCAAACCATAGGAAATAAAGGAAATACATACCTCTGTTTAAAATATTCAGTTTTCCTACTTCATTGTAAGCATGGTTTTTATTAATTAAAACTTCAGTTGCTAGGAAGAGAAGAAAGAAACAAAATTATGAACTGTGTTCTGTACAACTGTATACATCTATGTTGTGACTCCAGAGCCATCTCTTGGGCTACAGTTTTTCAAGATTTATAATAGTAGAAATTAATTTAGATTGTGTATTCATGTGAGCACTCTGAGGAGCACATGTGTATGTTTGTGAATTAGGCTGAGCCTGTTGAGGCCTGTAAAAGGCACACTGTGCTGTGAGGTCTCCTGCATTTGCAAGTGCTTTTCTGGGGCCCTGTGCAGGTGTGCAGACACTCACGAAATGTCCTCGGTTTCCAAATGTTTCCAAACTGACCACACACATCTTGAATAACAGTGAAGCTGATTCAAGTTCTTTAGCTGTAGGAGACACATTAGAGAGCGGGTGTGGAAGCCTTCTGTGGAGAATCACTGAAAATCTGGTGAAACCTGTGTCCCTGAGTGCAAGAACAGCAGCCTGGCAGCAAGTGTGAGCATGGCCTTGTTTGTGCTCCTCTGCACACTGGGGGAAAATCACGCAGAATTCCTTGTCCCAGGACTCGGTTTATCGCCATGGAAGGAGTGGAGCCCCAGTGTGTGTTCCAGCTCAGAGCTGCCCCCAGCAGCTACTGAATAGCACCACGTTCTGAATCTCAACACACCATGAAAATCCTCCTTTAATCAAATGCTCCCGGGGGAGCAAGAAATTCAAGATGCACTTCCAGCCTGGGCTGGTGCACACCCTAGGTCAGTACTTGGCATAAAGAGCTTTCTGCTTGTCAGTGGCAGTGCAGGGGGGTGGTCAGGGGACACTCGTAGCAAGCAAAACCAACAGGCAGCACATGAGGTAACATGACAACGTGAGGGCAGCAAGAAAGAAGAGGCAAAGGTACAGGACTGAGTGGGGCACTGTGGTGGCTGGATTAGAAAGCATTTTGCTTCTCAGCTTGAGCTGTTTAATTAAGGAATTTCATTGTAATTTTGACTAAGCTTAACAAGTAACAAATTCAGTGCACCGGCTCACTAAATTCTTTCACGCAGTCTAAATAAGCTGCAGATCTCAGAGCTGGAGGAATTCAGTGCCTTAACAGCACTCTCTCCAGCCTGCACTGTAGGTAAGTGCTGTCCTGTGGCAACCTTTTTGGGGTCAAGTGATTTGGAGAGCTTAGACAAGGCTGGGGTTCAGGATCCCTATATTCAGACACAATCCTGAGTAGCAGAGGCTGTGAGGAAACATTTTCTGACATTTACTAGAGGGGCAGGGGAGGGAAGGGAGGACTCAGCTCTAGGAGAGATAGTAGGTACAGCTAAACTAGAAGGAGGGGAAGGACTCAAGAATATAATGAGGAGGTGGGGGAAATGACACTGGAATAAAAGGGTGAGTATATAAGATACACACTCATCCTGGCCTTCCTCTGTTCAAAGTACTCCCTCCAAGGGTGGGTATAAGACTTGAATAGAGGGGATGGATGTCAAAATATTTCCATAAGGAATATAGTGCAATAAATCAGAGAAAAAGGGCAGAATGGAGGCAAGGAGCAAACGGTAGGAGAATTATTTTAGTTCTAAGTGAATGATTATGTCTCCTGAGTGATTACACATCAGGATGGTGGTGTGTTGGGGAAGATTGTTCAGCTAGATAGGAAGGAGTGCTCAAATTGTAGTCATTGAACTGTAGTTCATGCAAGGGTGCAAATAAGATAAGAAAAATAGACAAGTAAAAATCCAGCTGGAGTCAACATGTTTTGGGCACTGCAATCCTTGTGAGTTAATGTGACTATCATACAGGGGCAGGAAGTGTTTTCAGAGGAAGCTGCTTTGAATACTTGTAGAACATAATCAGAGAGAGTCCTGATGAAGAAAATAACAGACTATTAAAAATACTCTGAACATAACTTGCAGGTAATGGGTTAAATACAAGATGAATAATTTCTTCCAAGTTTCTTCCAGAACAGGACCACCAGCAAGAAATACCTGCAGTATGACACACACGTATAAGAGTCATCCCAGTACAGGGATGGTGAAAAACAGAGATACATGCCAGTATATGGTATCCCATTCATTACACTGTGATGAATGGAAAGTAGGAAAGGGCTTGAGCAGACCTGTTATGGTTGCTGGGGCATTAACACCTTGGGCAATATCAGGCATTCAGAAGAAAGAGAGTTGCCATGTTTCTTTCATAGCTCTGCATAAGTTTTACTCTCACTAGCACTTGTCCCTTTTTGATTCAAATAGATGATTTTTATATTGAAACAGATGTGACTCTTATCCAGTTTTTCCCTAGTGCTGAGGTTTGATCTTATGCCAGTGATGACTGTAAACATAAGACCAAGGACTTTTTATGTGGCCATATTATTGCCGGGCACTGCTGTCACTTTTCTATTTAGCAATTGTAGCATCCATCCACTCAGTGACTGGATCAAGACCTTTTGTTCCTGTAATAGGGACCTGGAATAATAAAGGTTAAGTTTTAAATTTCTGCTTATAGAAGCTAGCATGTCTCAGAATTCACTCACTTGTCTTTTTGTAAGAAAAAGCAGCATCACTCAGAAAAATTGATTATTTATAATAGTGGGGAAGTTCTGAACTCATCTTTGCTCCTTGTGGAGTGAAGTCAGCAATTGCTATGCGAACCATTGCCTATTACTCTTTCAGTTTAAAATTACAGTTATATTGCTTTATTTATATGCTTGTATTTTATCTCTGGGTGTTTTATGAGAACATGGAGCTGCATGGCACAGTACCTTTTTTCCATGGGTTACGGGAGACTGTTCTAACACTCCCAGCTTCTGCTGCCCAGGTACCTTCTGCTGAAGCTACCCTTTGTTACCGTGGAGGGTCAGTCACACAGTGCTGGTCAGATTATGTGCTGCCTGTTATGTCCACAAGTATATGGGAATATAGCAAGGAAAAGAGAATAACAAAGCTTTAGTGGTTTGCTGTCCCTGACAGTCAGTGTATTAAGTTGGAAGAAACTGCAAAAACCCTGAGTTGTTTTCTTCAGCAGTCCAGAGTTCAGGGAGACCCAGAGCACAGGGACAGCTGCTGCCACTGCACGCCATTCCCCCCTTCCCCAGACTGGCTTTCTGGCCAAAGTTAATGATTCATAAGATTCTGCACTGATTTCACTGTGAGCGTCCACATTTGCATAAGTAAAAGCTTCTGCAGCTTCTGTAGGGAGATTCTTAGAGAAATTGCAGCACAAAACATTGATATTATGTAATTATGGTAGTTCATCTTAACTTAAATGAAATTGTTACTTTAAACTTGCTCTAAGTGGCTCACAATGTAATTTTTGTATGACACACCTACAAAACAAATGAGTTAATCACAATATGTGTCATTTTTAATTTTTGTCTTTCATTTTTCTTTCAGTCATTCTCTCTTTGTAATTAGCATGAAGACTACCCTTCAGTCAAAACTAGCCACCTGGAAAGTTTCAGCTTGTAATATGCAGCTTTTTTTTGTGAATTATGAATGTGCAAAAAAGAGACCTTTCTCCTTACACCCACTTCCTTGCATAATTCAAATATGAATGAATGAATTTTATTCAGGCTTGCCAAAAAAATATATTTCAGCTGATAACAAGCATGAAAAATTTCAGATGAAAGGGATTTTTTTTTTAAAGAATATTCTGAGCATGGGAGAACAGCAGGTTAAGACAGAAGTCTTAGTGCAGCCTTAACTATAACAATTGCTATCAAGCAAATACCATATCCAAGCACTAAATCTTGCTTTGTGCTGCCCTGGTGCACAGTAGCAGGGACAGAGTAGAAGAATAAAAGCTGGTCCCCTTATGCAAACAGCAGGGCAGAGCACTTGACAGAATACAAGAAGGTGAGCCTGCCTACTGTTCTGGCTTGCTAACCATATTCCCAGGGTCTGTGGGTTAGTTGTCACTTCTAGCTCCAGTCAGATAGCAAAAGGTACTTCAAACACTGGCAAAGGGATTGTTTTGGTCCTTTCCAGAAGAACATTTTACTAATTCCTTGCCTCTAAATGTACTGTTCTATTAAAGCATTTGAAGGAATTTGTATAAGCAACATCATGGTTTAATGGGTCAAAAAGGGAAGAGAATCAGTGCCAGGCCTTTTTGTGATTAACCGTGTGTTTTAAAAATATATATCTGTGAAGAAGGTATTATCTGTGCAAAGCAGAATGAAATTTGGGCTCATGCCAGTACCACTTTGAAAATAAACTATCACAGTGAAGAAATGTTACCATCTGGAACATTTCTGCATCATATTTTCTCTTGTTCCTAATAATGCTTTAGTGATAAGTCCAGTTCTCCTTTTCTACTCAGAAAACAGGATTAAAACTCCCATTCATTTACTGTTTTTTAAAAAAATGCTCATTACTGTGGCTAAACAGCAGTGAATACTAAAGTATTACGTTGTGGATTCACAGATCCACATCGATTAGATGATCAAAGACAGGATTTGCAAATGGCAAGCCTGGGCATAAAAATCCCCTTCCAGTCTGACGTGAGTTGACTGTTGCAAGTTGAGCTTGGCAGCGAGTGGCCAAAATTGAGTTGTCAGCATCGTCCTGCATAGTGGAAGAAGTTGTTGCTTTCTCAAGCAGATGCAAGAGTTTCTGTGGGAAAACAGAATATAATCATGGTTCTGAATGTCTCTGTGGATTGGTAATGTCTCTAATACATAGATCACTTGTGCAAATTCAGTCCCAGCTGGATGGGAAATTATTGAAAATGGTTGTTGTTTGATTGATATAAAATGAGTTGTCAGCTTGATTCAATGCCTTCAGGGCAGATGTCCACAGCATAATTGGCACCTGTCAGAAGCAAAGAATTCCTTGGTACAGAGTAACAGCTACTCATGCAACCACCCAAAACAGTCCTTGCATGCCAGAGGGCTCAGAGAAGAAGGCAGAAAAAAAAATTACTTCTGGGCAGGATCTTTTATGCCACAAAGTCAATAAGAGATTTGACGTGACACTTGGTGCAAGCTTTTCCCTGGGATCCTGGCTAGACACGATCAGCTTTTCTGCTGTTTGGTCACATTTTCCCTAAGAATTAGAAGAAAACTCACATATTTGGTTACTTGCTATTATTGTCATGGTAAAGGTGGGTTTATAAAGACCAGTTAATAAAGAAATGTTTACATGTTTGCGTATTATAAAAAATGCTGTGAATAATTTTATATTTCTTGAGAAATTCTCCTCACAACAATACCACCAGAGAAATAAGAGAGTGTCCTCTCAGCAAAAAATGAGGCAATGAAACAGCCAGGACTGACAGTACAGCAGTGTCAGTATTGCACTGTTTGCTAATAGTAAACAGTGACCTATTGTTTACTACAGAGTAGATTAAAACAGATTTTTTCCTATAAGTCACTAAATAGCTGTCATATGGTTATTACTGCCTTTGACCAAGTGTGGTACAGCTAACAACAGGAATGAATTCCATTTCCCATCACCAATCTGTCGAGCTGGCCACCTTCTTCATGGGGTTGGTGCTTTGGGAGGTACTAGCTGAAGGACTTTCCATTAAAACTCATTTTACTGTCTTCATCTAGCTCATGGCTCAACTTTCCTTCTTTCCTTTCATCTCTGTTTCCTCCTTTAGATTATTTTTCATTATGCCTCCCCCCCCAGCATACCCACACTTTGCCTTTCATCTCTCTATGTATGCTATTCCAGCACTTGTCAGGCCCAGCAGGAGGCACATGGGAGAACCAAACAATATGATATGTTAGGTGGAAGAAAATATTAGAACAATCATTTATTGTCACACTTTAAAGAGGTCTGCTATGTTATTTATTTTATTATTCTGTATTAGGTACATGGTTTAGTTTTACAGGCATTATTAATCACTAAAATACATTACACTTTCAGCCAGGACGTTAACATTTTAAATGCATTCATCTTGCTTCTTTAAACAGAAACAATGGGTCTTCTGCACTGCTCTCCCTCCCCTTTAGTCAATAAATCCTTTCTATTGATTCAAGAAATAACTCTTAAACCCTGTTTTATATTTTAAGTTCCACTAGCTACACTCAGCCATATAATTTTGCTCAATAACAAATGGATCTTCTGTTTTTGCTGTTTACTATGTGTTTGGTTTTCAAACTGAGCTTGAAAGTATTGGGTTGAAGAGGACAAAAACTGTAATGGCAATGAGCCACCATGAGGGATTTCCTAAATGAATGTTGCAATAAAATAAAGTATCTGTAAAAAGTGTATGTGTGTGTGTATAAAAAGCAGTCTCATGAGTAGATGAATGATAAATGAAAAAATCCATCAGTGGGTATGGATTCCCTTGAGCCAGCCTGGATCAACAGACAATATGTATTTTTGATAATTCATGGCTTTGCCATTATTTATTCTCTCCTGAAATACCCACCGCAAATCTCAGAAAGATAATTAGAGAATTATCATATTGCTTAACTAAGTAGTGCTAATTGTATTAGATTCTGTGTATCCCAATCCTGGTCAGAATCATTAGTGTTGTTTAATTGTTACAAATACAGTCATTGCATTTTAATAAATTGCCTTCATTGTCAATATCCACAATTGACTACTTCCCTTAATGTTTGTGGATAGGTTAGTTACCAGGTAATCTTACAGTTAAGATATACCACAATGAAGCAAAAATGTAAGAAAATGCAAAGGTCAAAACCATGTTTCTATTATGAAAAAAATGAATGATAATGACATAATTTTTTCAGCTCATCAGGTTCTTTGCTAAGTGCCTCTGTTATTGCCAGATCAGTAGTGTATAACAAAGAAGTGCTTTCTGTAGGCTGCTTCATTAGCCTGCCCTGTAGGACCTCACCTCAGACCTTTCACTAATCTGTTGGCCAGCTCAATAGCCTTGTTAGTTCTATTCACTTCTTCCTGGCAGCGGATTTTCTCAGCTGTAGCTCTCTCAAAAGCAGTGGTTAAGGCAGCCAGGATTGTGTCTAGTTCCTTCAGATAAAAACAGTAACAAACAACTTCGGACATTGTAGGAACACATAAAAATATTTCTGCTATCCCATTTTATATTGCTGAAAGTTAAATTACACAGTGCAAGAAAGGTGTAAACATTAACTGCACTCAGAGTTTTGTTTAGGTTGTGGTCCAAAGGTGGATTCGGGAAAACCTGGGGAAAAGTGGGGCTGGTCTTCTGATTTCCCCCAGTTGTTCAGAACAGCCTTCAAAATGAAATCATAAACTTGATCTTATATCAGTAAAAAGGGAATATCCCCTTCTCCCCAAGGATTCTGAAATGAATCTAAATATATTTCTTAGTACAGCTGTATATCTTCTGTAGCAGATCCCAAACTTGAAAAGACAGCTGTTTGGAAACTAAAGAACACAGAAGGTTTTAAAGATGATAGACAAAATATTTGAAAATGCACAAGTCAATGCCCTTGGCTGACTTTTTCATTTAGATTATGCTTCCCAGTACACACACTGTTTCTGAAAACAGCCTGAAATCCCCAGCCACCTTAGATTTGGGAGCAAGCAGCTCAGTGTCTGGTACATCAAAACATTTGAGCACACAAACAGTCCCACTAGGTCAAAGCCTTGGTTATTCCCAGAGGGAGGAGTGGAGATAATTCAGCATGGATGACTGAGCATGAAGACAAGGCAAGAACGACGTGCAACTCCAGAGAGTCACGGGCAGAGCACCCAAATGACTCTGAGTGCAGAGGATGAACTGGCTGGGCAGCTGATAAAGGAGAGGTCAGAAGGGTGCTGTAAGGTGCCAGCAGAGCAAGGCACTCCAGAACTGGTCACTTGGTGCCTGTGAACAGAGCCAGTGGCTGGGGCCATCCAGGCAGCCAGAGAAATTATTCTCTCCAGCAGCAAATATGTATTCCCTTCAGCTGGGCAAATATGTGTCCATGCAGCTCTACTGAATTCCCTAGTATTCCCCTGGGAAAGTCAGAGCTGAGCACAGCTCCTGGCAGAGGGCTGTACTTTATCCCAGCTGTGCTGCTGACAAGCTCTGTGCACCTTGGGGAGGGCCAAGGGGCACCTCAGGAATCTCCCTGGAGAAATGCTGAATGGGTGCCTCAAGTGTTCCTGCTTTGAGGACACCATGAGGTGGAACCTGTGTGTGTAACAGGACATTAAAAGGAACTGTGTGAGGGGACAGATGGCTATTTTATTGGGAAGGTTTGGAGAAGTTTTGAGTAAATTACAGCACAAGCATTTCTAAATGGGGCCCAAAGATACTCTTTAAAGAAGGGCCCAGCAGTTCTGCAGCACCTGGGCAGCCCAGAGGGGCTCAGGAGCAGGCAGAGTGGGGACAGGTTACCCCTGCTGCTGCTCCCCCACGCAGCACCTCTGTTAGAAACCTGCCCTGCTGGCCAGGCCATGCTGGCTGAATCCTGCCTCTCCCTCCTGCACAGGGAAAACTGAAAACTCACCTTGCATGTAGAGAAGCACCTGCTGTGGTTCCAAGGCACACTGTTTGGCTGCAGAGGCTGGGGATGTGATCCCATCATTTACCTGAAACTTAAAAAGGTTAGTGAGTGATGAATTATACTGACAAATACCTTTGCCAGTATTACAATGAATCATGTGGGAAATACCTCTGACAAAGGAAGGTATTACCAGTAACTGAATTTTAGAGGCTTCTAAAATGACCAAAAAAGTATTTTTTTGATACATCTAGTTGTCCTGATTCTAAGGTTCATGCCTTTGAGCCAGTCAGGATTCCAGCTTTCCCCAAGATTTCTGTCTTCCACTGCAATGCACTCCTAGAAATCTTGTTGCTTGGTATGTATATACATTGCCTAAACAGAAATTAAGGTTGTCAGATGGATAGCAATAGGTCTGTCTTCAGGTGAGATCATGGAGCAGCACTTAAGCACTGAAGCTAAGGGGCTGCAGAGAGAAAAAAAGTGGAAAAGCTGTTCTGAGCATGGATACTGCAATGCTCATGGTGGGGAGCAGAACTTGCTTAAAGATTTTTTCAGAGGTCGTTCAGGAATTAGGAAGGATTTTTTACTGCAGTTTTGGCTCTACTGAGCCAGGCTGAAACACATTGTGTGCTTCTCTGCCCTCAAACCATTTAGTGTTTGGCAAACCTTCCTCTAAAAGGAAAAAATTAAAAGGAAGTATTGGAAGTAATAACTTAAGTCGAAAATAGAGACATAGAAGAACACATTTGTGTACATATATGTGTCTCTGTGTGTGTGAATATGGATGTATGTTTATAGTTGAACAACAGAAGAGCAATTTCCGTTCATGAAGGCCAAACCCAGAACTCGTGAAAGGTGCCAGTGGCAGAGAAAGCACTGGCAGGAGCCATATGGGGAACTGGAAGTTGCCAACTCCTCCAACAATGTATTTTTTTAAGGTTTTATCATATGAAACACTGTGTGCCAGGAAAGGTATGTAGCAGCTTACTGTTGGGTACCACTTTCCCTCTCATCCTTTTCTACCTCATTTGCAATACAAGCACCCCTTCTCAGCACCTTTACTCAGCTGGCAAGATATCTGTGATGTGGAACTGATTTGGCCAAGGACAGAGAGGCCAAACTGCAGGTGAAGAGTGGAGCTGCACAGAATGACTTCCTATTCAAATGGAAGTCCAGAACAATCAGGCCTTTAATGTGTTACAATTCATTTGACTATCCACATTTTTGACTTTCTGTAAATAATGTGCTAAATGGATAAAAGAATATACCATTTTTCCTTCTTTCCTCTGAGTTACTGATAACAAGACAAGTTCCTTCCCTTACAGTTTGTGCATATAGATGTGATTAATGTAAAAAAAAAAAAAGCGCCAAAATCTCTTTATCTTTCTCTCTTTTTTTTTTTTTTTTAAAGCATTGCCCTTTTCAAAACAAGGGGAAATTCAGTATAGTTTCAGTGCCACAGTGATCAAACAGTGTCACATCACTATGGCAATTGCTGCCCAGGCCAGGAATACAGATCAGCTTTAATTGTGCAACGCCTTATTGCTGGTGCATGTCAATCAGAACCTATGAATTGAGAAAAATTTGCTCTGTTCATTCTGTTAAATGATGTATCCAATTAAACCTGTTAGAATTCATGATCTTCAGTCAAGGTTAAATGAAAGTAGTTACTCCTGTCAGCTAGGTGATTAAATGCTGCCTACATCAGGCACATTTATGTGCAAAATTAAAATTTTGGTATAAAGCATGAATCTTTATGCATGCCAGTTAATTATCTTGCGGCTCCTCCATTTATTAAATGCCCACTGCATTTCTTCTTAATCATCAGCTTCCTTTCAAAACTTATTTCAGACACTACATTATACCAAATTTCAATGTTTAAAATGAAACGCTTTCTCAATGAAAACTTCCTCTTTTCAAGGGTTTGGCTGTTGCTATGTTACTAAAGATGGCCATTAACAGTTTTTGAGTCGTTATGCAGAAGGTCTGTTCGTGTTGTTTTGCTGGATTCTGAGAGAGCGTTACAGGAATCCCTGGAGTTGCTGCTGTGGGGCAGTTCCTCCTCCCCAGAACGCTGCGAGTTCCGCTGCACATGGGCCAACTTTAGCGCTGCCCCGGCCGTGCCGCCCCTGCCAGCTGGCCCAGGGCGGGCAGGGGGCCGTGCCCGCAGCAGCGGGGCCAGCGAGGGCTGCGCTGGGGCCAGCGATCCCAGGCTGTGCCTGCGGGCTCCGCAAGCCCCGCGGGCTCGGGGGCAGCGCTGGTGCCCTGCGCCGAGGGCTCAGCGAGCCGGCCCCTTCCCCTGCCAGCCTCCAGAGCCGTCTCAGAATTCCCTTCGGCTTGGCAATCTGATGCGTCCTGTTTGCCCCAGGCAGCTCCCATATTGCAATATCGTATTTTAATTAGAAGAAAAATTATGTGTTGCATGCTTGAATTAAATTAAATTGCATATTTATATTTATAAGACACAGTATTGGCAGGATTTAAATGCTATATGAATTGAAGAACCAGAATACAGGTGTATTATAGTGATTTGTAGCTGAAACATTTGCTAGAAATGCACACAAAGCAGAGCAGTACCAAATGCTAATTTAATACCCTAAGACAACACTGTGCTCTTGCAAGCACAATTTCCCATGTTCCATGTTAGCATTTATCCCCTTTCATTATGAAAAGGTATTAAGAACCTTTGTTACAAACAAGCAACATAAAAAATATGTCATACCACTTCACAACTACTAATGAATAATATCATTTAAAACAGACTGGGAAATAAACTAGTATAACACATTCTACTCTACTAGTACTATAAATATTCGCAAGGTTGTTATTAAAGATAAATGCACACAGTAATTTTCTACTTGTAGGTTTTACAGGTATAATTTTGAATCATACAATATTTTTTAAAACACATCACAAGGATGGAAACCAACAAAAAGACTGACTGGCAGCAATTCCTTGTGATCAATAGCTGACGTCTCCATCTATCTTTGAGGGCCCACATAAATTATATCATGGCAGTATGAACCTTCAAGAGGAGTGATGTGATTAACTTGTTCAGGGTCACAATGGGGAGTGTCTGATCATAAGGATTTTATACCTGTGGCATTGCTGTTCTGCGGCCACACTCACAGGATACATTCTGCAGGTGCCAGCAGCTGCCCTGAGGTGCTGCCAGAGGGAAGGGGGGCTGTGGACAGGCCAGCCTCAGCTCCATATTCTGAGGGACAGCTCATTTTGTCTTCACTGAGATCCAAAGCTGAGAACTCTTGTTTCCCTGCAGGTGAGGTACCAATGTCACACACAGATCCCTACCCAGCCTGAGCCTTCCTGGGAAACCCTGGTGCAGTTGCAGCCGTGGCTGCTCCAACCTACCCTTCCCAGACCTCAGTAGTCTCCACTCCAGGCCTTGGAAAGCAGACAAAAAGACCCCTCCTCTGCTGCTCCCCTAGAGCTACAAATAATGGACTTCTCTTTCCTGGCAGCTGCAGAGAAAACTACAGATATTTTTTCCTGTTTTGTTCAGCAAATACAAGCCGTAAGTTAAAGCCCAGTATCTTTAGATACCTCAACAAAAGAGGAAAAAAGGGAATCCACACATAAAAAGAAGAATTCCTCGGGGGCTCTGACGGAGATGGCGATGTGCCAGGGAAGGTAGTTGAGAATAAGCCTCTTTGCAGGATTCTGGCATGACTATTGCTGAACTGCTTCAGCTCAGTTGAACTATCTAGAACTCATATTTAATTCTTCTTCTTCTTTCTCTACATGTTCCTACTTTCACCCCAGTCCTCCAAAACCAGATATCATAAGCTGTGAACCCCAGGCCCAATGTGCCTTAATGTTACCCCCATGAAACAATACTGGCAGGACAATTTATTTCTGCTCAAAACAATTTCCCTGTCCTAAAATTGTGATTGTTAGGTTAGCATCCCATTGAGATGAGAAAAGGAAAGAGCTGCACTTTCAGGTTGTGCCTAAAATTTTAAGGAAGGCGAGCTGCACTGATTTATCCTTGGCCTACTGTTTTATACCCATAAGAACAAAAAACTTCTCTTCAGTGGCAGATTAAATTGTGCAGAAATGGACTGACACTGAGAAGGCAAACACTGCAGTCTGCTTAAACAGGCTGAGTCGCACATCAAAGGCTGCTTGGCCACAAAAATATGTGTGTGTACACACACACTCTTGGTTTATTTGATTTCATAAGTGACTGTATATTTAAAACACATATAAAGATCTAAAAAAAACTGACATGGAATTATATCTTTTTAATAGATAGATCTGCAAAGAATTTAGATTATATTAATTTTAGATTATATTAATTTTCAGGAAACTTGCTTAGAAAGTAATTAATGTATTTTATCCATTAATTCTATCTTTTTTGTTTGTTTGTTTGTTTTGTTTTTTTGTTTTTTGTTTTTGGTTTTTGTTTTTTTTTTTGCATTGTGCCACAGGTTAAGTACTAAAAAGTATGGAATGGAAGGATATTTTTTTTAAACTGAATATTATAAATGAATAGAACAAGAGATGTTAATGTTTGTCATTTTCCTTATCTGTACACATGAATATGTTATATGCTCATTTCCATTGCAAATGGAACAATGGAATGATCATTGCAAACTGAAATATACTGTACATCTCATTTCTTCATTTCTTTGAAAATACCACTGACAAAAATAATCAATTGCTAGTATTTTTGTTCTAAAGCTCTGCATCTCAATGAAACTGGAAGGAATTAATGGTGTCCATCTGGAATAAAGCAGGCAGTGTGTTCTGGAGGGTCATTATTATTCACTGCTGAAACAAAGTCAGCCTATGGAGCCCTGAACCATGACTGGGCAATTGTGCAAGGCACTGTACAACATGTGGTCATCCTGTTTCTTGCACACCTCTCCTGCACCTTGTTCACAATTAATGAAACAAAAAGATGGATCATAGCTACATTAGTGAGGAAATACTAAAGAAGGGAAAGAACCTTTTGAGGTAAAAGACAAGCTAGTCAGAAGAACAAACCTGAATAAAATGTTGGTGATATAGTTAAAGTCACTTAAGTTAAGAGGATTCTATCCATCTGAACAGTGAGGTTCTGGAGTAGTGTTCCTGTAGGACCCATGGGACACAAGAAACCTTCCAAGGGTTAAGAAAAAAAATCACTCTTTTGGAGTTTTTTAGTTTTCTGGTACTCTGTGTTTACTCTACAAAGTACAGTAATGTCTCCTTCTCATTTAGTCCCAGAGACTAAAAAAATACAGTGAGAGGTAGTGCCTAGCCCAAAGTATTTTTTAAATAATCATAGACAACAGAACCAAAGGAAGAAAGATCTGTAAGTGCAAGCATCAACTCTGAGCTCGAAATGACATTTGAAGATACAGTGAAAAAAAAAACACTGAGGCAGGCAGGAGGACTGGTACTTCTCACCAGAGATAACTCATAATGATGAGGCTCTGTGGGACAGAAACCAAAAAATATGTAGAATAAATAGGCAGGAATAAAACCATAGGATGAATATAGGACAGGAATGTAAACTGCACCCTGCTGAACAGAGTGGGACTGACATCCATGCACGCCTGGTCTTACTGCTAATGGGACACTGGGTCACATCCTGAAAACCCTTACTTATGCAAGTAATCCCACTAAAATCAATGGGAACCATGACTGTAATGACTGCTTCCATGTCTCCACTAGGGATTGCAAGGTCAGGTCCATTTTCTGTGCAATATTGGATGAATGCTAGAAAATCAATATCTCTATTGAGACTTCTTCTTTTGGAGTAAAAATAAACCTGGACCATTTTGAGTTCAAATGTTCATTGTTCCTGGGTGTTTTTATAAATTCCTTTTGAAAGCAAAATGGTCAAATCAAAATGGAGTGAAATGCTCATCTTTCTGGTGTGTTTTACAGCTTGTTGTTATACCCAGCTTTGTAATGCTATGAAGCTTAAAAGCAACTTCATAGTTTCTTTGTATTTAATTTTTTTCTGTTAAAAAGAGACATTTTAGTTTTAGCAATTCCCTCTATTCAAATGAGTCAGAGCTGAGGGATAAGTGGGGAGAAAGAGAATGTCAGAGTCTATTATTTTAGGAATTTTGTTATTAGATGGAGAACTTTTTGGTCTTTTTGCCATAGAAAATTCAAAGGAAGGTGTTTTTTAGTAAGAAGATTTTGGTGCAGTCATAGAAAAATAAGTCATTGTTATAAAGTATTACTTTGGTAGCATGAGAAAAAACCCTACTCAGTTCTGTTCACATTGCAGGTTATTATTATACTTCAATCACTATGGAGCACCTTTAAATATAATTTTGTTTAAGATGTCTAAACCTAGTTTGGGGTATTTATTCTTAATTTGCTACTAAACTGCAATTAAACCTACTTGTAATTGTGTCCAAACTGAATTTTCATACTGAAATATGTTAAATTCCTGTGTTTGATTCCCTTATACTTCAATTGTGGTGTGTCAAAAGAAATTAATCCAAGGCATACAAATGCATTATTTTAAGGATTTTGTAATAGATTTGTGTTTTTCTGCAAGCTCTTGATGGTTTGAAGTAATTTTTAAGATGGATGTCATTATGTTGGAAATGTGATCAGCTTCATGTCTGGCATGAACAGTGGTTTACAAAAGAAGTAATTTCACAGAAAAAACCAGCTAATTCCTAATAGATTAGAAGCATAATATCCACCAATTAAGATACTAAGAAATAGGAATTGGTGTGCTTTCTCTCAGAGACAGTTCCTTGAAATATTGAGAAAATACATCCCAAATCCATTCTGCACCTCATGCAGAATTGGTTGATCCAACTCAAATATTTTTCCCAAGAAATTTCATTCAACAACAATTAATGGAAGGATCAATTCTCTTTCAATCCAGATTAACAGCAATTATGGATGATCACGAAATAAAAATGCTTTGATGCCCAGGTTTCAGCTAAGGTGATTGTATTTTTTCTAGGACCAATACAAAAGTATGGACTTATCCTAGGATTCCAGCTCAGCTGGATTTACTGGCATGCTGGGGAGCAGATCCAAGGATGTGTTCAGTGCTCAGTCCCTTTTACCCACCTCTGCAGGACTTGTTTCCCACCTGCTGTGTGACACATTAGCCATAACTTCTTCCCCTCTTGCACCACTGCACACGGGACTGTGGTTTGGCTCTGTACTGCTAACAGCATTATTGACAAAGCAATGCTCCAAAAGTATAACAACGAGCTCTTGTAGCACTTACTTACGGAATAACGCGCACTTTTCAGATACTCCATGCTTCTATTGGTTTTGGAGCTGTATTGCTCACACAACGCATTTAACTAGCACTAACAGCCTTAGAGTACAAAAACCATGTAATTGAAAAAGCAGGAGAACAACTGGCACCACTACAACCCCACACAAGCACAGCACAACACTACAGCAAGTAGTACCTGCGTCTTCATGATGTGCCCTGTTTTACTTCACTATCTGATTTTTATGTTATTATTGCAAATGAAGTTAACCCAAACCCCAAAGCAATGGACAACACTTTCCAGTCTGTTTTTTAGCTAACTGTGCTGCCTACGGGATAAGATTAAAAATATTCCAGTTCTTGGAAAAGTATAAAAATTAGGCATCAAAATAGGTCAGATACTTACATATATCTTTTTGATGTGCTCATGTGATAGGAGAGCAGATTGATAAAGGACAGAAGAAATGCTAAATATGTACCATGACAAACAGTGAAAAATTAAGTATTGTAACTAACATTAATTACACTCTAGTAAGATGAATAGGCTGCTCATCATTAATGAGAATGTACACCTTTGTCTAAGTTTCACATCTACCTGTGATAAATGTGCTAACGGCGATAGAATACATCATAGTAACATTTGAATTAACAGCACACTAATAGATTGACATACATGTATGAATAAAGCATTTAATCATAAACATTATACCACACCCAACAGCAAATTTTCTTTTTTGCATATATATCAAGTAAAATGTATAAACATTTATTTCAGTTTATGGTGAGATAATCTAATGGTATTACCTCATACTATCCTAATATTCGCAATCCAGACTATTAGATACTTACGTAGTGGCTTTTGGGAGACATTCAGGCAGTTTAATTAAACAGTAAGGGGCATTTCTGAATAGAAAGGGTGGGGCTTGATCTCAGGACAAACTACCCACTGACTCTTACCCATGTGGCAGGGGTGGAATACTCAAACAATCTTCATGATGGGTTGACTCCAGTGCTCATGAAAGGATTATTTTATTGACTCTTAATGAAAATTGAAGCAGGTCTGCCAGCCTACAGTTCTTATCTATATCTCCACTAGCCTTCTCTCCTGTGTTTCCTGTTTTCCTGTTTCTCTGGGAGGGGCCACCTTGCAGCGTGCCCACATTGCCCAATGCCACCACTGCGAAAACCCATGGAAATGGCCGTGCTCTGCTGCAGGAGCCAGCCAGGGCTGAGCAGACACTCAGCTGAGGAGCTGGACAAGGAGGCTGGAAGTGCAGCTTGGTTGCACTGCTCCAGCATCTCCCTGTTGGCACAAAAGACTGAGGTGCCCTGAGTGAGCAGTGCGGGTGTTTGGCACAGAGCCAGGGTCCAGCTGGCACAAGGAGCCTTCCTCGCTCAGGGTCAAGGCTCCAAGCATGGTTGGGAAGGGAGAGGGCTGGATTTTACTGCCCAGCTTCCCTCATGCACTGCTCCCAAAGTCTTCACTTCGATGAAGAGCTTGGCAGGCAGAGATGAGAAAGCAGAGGGAAGGAGAACAGGGGGAAATCTTCTGGCTCAGTAGCGGCGAGCAGGGCTCTGCTACAAGACTAACAAATGGTGTAAAGACCAACTGTAATTCACAGAACAAACACTGTGAATTAGTTAAACACTGCAAGGGGGAATTGCTTTAGTCTAATAGTTTCCTGAAGATCATTCAAACAGTGCAAGCTCATCAGTGTATTTTTTATGCAATTAAGCAGATGGTTTAAAATACTTTAATTACTATCAGGGCTCACCTAGGCTGCAAAGTAGATGACACTGGACTTGTGTAGTGCCTGATACAAAATGCTGATATAAAATACTGAGAGATATTATACAAGCAATGTATGAATACTCGAGCTCAATGAATCCATCTGCATGAACTATGAAAAGGCTCTGCAGGTCAACAAGTCTCTGGACACAAGGGAAAAATCCTATTTGCTGTCATTCTTGTAAAGCATACTGTGCCAAGACAGCTTGTGCTGGTGATCTGCTGGGGGAAAGCAAAGCAGCATTCCAGGGGGAAGGAAGTCCCCACACACAGAACAAGGGACACACACGTGGTCAGAGCACTTAAGTCTAGATTTTCCCTTCTGTCTAAACTGACAGATCTCTCCAGGAGAACTGGAAGTCTTGAAAACTAGTGTAGGGATTTCAAACTGTTTGTATGTTTTATACTGTTCTACTGCCACACCAGCACGCAAGCCAGCAAGATAATACAGTATGACTGCACTGGTAGCTGCCATACTCACATTGAAAGCATATATTTTCTTCTTTGTTACACTAAATGGTACATTAACTTGCTTTCCTTTGCATTCCAGCTGGCAACTTATTGATTAGGGGAACACTTCTGGGCTTCTCCCTCCTATGTAATAATCTTTATAATTTCACATTTCTAAATGCTAAAAGCACACTAATGCAGGTGGGAAGAGTTTTCTCTGCTATTTCACATACTTAAGGAGAAGATGTTATCGATTCATATGCTTTACTCTAGAAGTGCTTTGCAAGGGCAATAAGTATTATTATTTTCATTTTAGCAAGAAGGAAAATGGCACACAGATTGCCCAAGGTCACCCTGCAGATCAGTGAGAGAACCAGGATTAAATTCAGACCTTTTGGGTCTCTGTGCAGAGACTCTTCTGCTGAGCTATTTTTGGAAGCCTCCCAAAGAAGCATGGCCATGATACACAACCCATTTTCACAGTCTAAAAGTAATTCATGACATTCAAAATATTTTTTCTCTAGTATTTTTAATGGCTATAACTACGAAGTGAATTCTTTGCAATAGCAGAAGAGGCACTGAAAGAAGCAAAATCTTAAAATTTTGAGCTGAAGAAATTTACACCGGTTTAACTCCTACCTCCTGGACTCTAATGATGTTAACTCAAGCACTCTGTGCAGCAGCCACTGAAATTTTCTTGCACAAATTTTGAGTTGAACTCTGGGTCATGGAGACAATCTTCTTTTACAATAACTACAGGAGTGTATTCCTCATCAAAATTAATGCAGTTTTGCAGAAATCCATCTACCTAAGGAAAAAAAGGAAATGGTGTGTGGAGATAGTAATCAGGTAACAAAATTTTAAGCTTGTGGAAATTTCAATATGGTTCAAAAAATACCAGCTTGATAAATTGTGAGTCAGTACCAGAAATGGTAAAAAAATTATTCAGAACTGTTTTTCATATGTATTTTGATTATTAGTTTGGATACTTCTCTTGACACTGAATCTGCTCTTCTTTCCAAAGCTTCCCTTTACTGAAGCTTATTGTTACCTGCAAATACAAGTCTTTCTGTACTAATAAATTGTCTCACACTCTTTTTCCCTATCTCCCTGACATAAACACAGTATCCTGAGGTTTAACTAGTAAAATCTAAAAATTATATTAGTGTGGGGAAAATTAAATAAGTGACCTTACACACAAAGAAAGCAAAATATTGTAACATATTTTGTTATTTTTAATTTTTGTTACAAAGAAAAAAAATGCAGGCTTGTTCTGTGATCTCATCAAGTCTTGTGAGTAATCTAGCAATTTGCTAACAACAGCCTCAACAGAGAAAAGATAACAGAAAATTTTCACTCTACATGCAAACTATGCAAATATTGTACATCTCAATAATGTATTTTGCAATCACTGTTTTAAATGTCTGTGATCCTGGAGATATTTTGGTTGTTTCAGGATATGAGAAACAATTCATCTCTGGACACAAACAGTAATTAATTGGACTAATGGCTGATTTACTAACATGAACTCCACTTAAAACTTGTAGTAATAATTATTTTTTGTTATTCACCAAGGACTGTTGCTTCTCAGAAATTGATCAGTAAGAAATAAAAATGACAAAATTATTTTTAATACATTACTTTGCAGAAGCATAACTTTTCAATGTTTAATCTTAATGAGCTTGGTGGGTCCAGTGGGTCAATCATTAACCTAATGTTAAGCAACAATTTGGTTTCTCATATTATCTTCACTGATCAATAGATCAAACAGTCTTTCAAGTAGTGGCATGAATAGTCCCTAGGATAGAACTGATTGCTAAACTATTTATGAACAATAACTTGGGATAAACTAAAACTCCACCTATGCAGTAGTCAAGATATCATCTTCATACATAGGGTTTTCTGACTTGCTTTGTATTCCTCCATGGGACTTCTGTAGAAAAATATGTGTGCAACACTGCACTGACACTACCTTAAAGCACATGGGAAGGTAGACAACTGAAACCCCATCTTCTTTTGGGGCATTCAGCAGTTTTATGGTCAGCTATGACTGTCGATTATTTTACTTTTTAATTTGTTACTTTGTGTGGCAATCAATAATTTTCTAGTCATTCCTTTTAATTGAAGACTGAGGTTATAGTCTCAAAGAAACAGATAATGACATCTGGACATTTTGAAATGCAAACAGGTTTCTCCACATCCCTGTCTCAAACACTTCTAGAACAGTAAGGACCAATATCACAAGTCTTTAATTTTCCATTGCCCCAAGGAAGACAAGGAAATCTGTGAAGTGTATATTAGTATCCACCTCAGAGCTGTCTAACACGTTTTTGCAATTCCTCTGTCCTTTACAACACCATCAAATTAAAGAGACAGAACTGGTATGTTTATATCCTAAATCAGAACAGAATCAGAAATTTTGCAGTCTAATATGACAGGAAGTATGTCTTTTTCCTGATGTGTTTTGAACTCTTTATATTTTTAGTTTTCAATAATTTAAGTTTAGATAACATAGGCTAGGCAATGCAGAGCTGGAGAAAAGAGCAGAGGCTGGAGGCTGGAACACAGCCCTGACACTGAAAGTCTGCTATGCTGTGATTGCAGTATTGCTGCTGGGAACTGTCACAACAGCACTAAGGGAAGCTGTAACTTCACCCACCTGAAGGCATCCAGCACCATCCTGCCTTGTTCTCAGCCAAACCCATGGGTAGGGCTGGTGCACTTGCACTGCTCCTGGCAAGTAGAAAAGAAATCCAAAATATTTTATCTCCCATGAAAGCTTTTGAAAATGCTTGCACGTTCCCTTTCAGGGATGTGGGGCACAAAGGAAATGTTTTATCTTCTAGGAAATTTAGTATCTATATGTTAAAGATCTATTTAGCATTAATGAAAAAAATCTTTTTCTCTCCATAACTAGCAGCCATTGAAATATAGCAACTAAAGGCTTTGAAACCCTGTTCTCTATTCTGTATCTCATCAGAGCTATTAAAGAGAATTGGAGCCTTATGCTGAATAGGTAGGATTCCATCTACCCGTGCCACCTTACCAAGCAAGGCTTCAACTTCAAAATGTGCTGATGCTTAACTGAGCCCTAGAACTTGCAAAAGCTGCAAGGAAGGCTGTGTTGAAACCGAATCTTTGGTGCCTGACGCTATCAGGTACATGAAATTCATCAGCATGATAAGTGTTCCTGCATGCAGTATCAATAGCCATCTTTCTTACACGATACAAAATTAATCCTTCACTTGAAGCAACTTTCTCTTGGTCACTATATCTTATTTCTTGGTGACAAATGGACGGGATGTGCTACAGAGGAATTCAGCACAGAGGAGATGAGACAACGTAAGCAGACATGCTGTAAACCTCCCACTGCTTACCTGTTCAGCATTTCAGCACTGCTGTCACCAGCTGCTCAGACAAATGATAGGAGTTAGCATTTCCCAAGCCTCAAACAAAGCAAAGAGGAGCTTTTTTTCCCCTTTTCTCATATGGGCATTATTTGGAATTGGAGGCCTCCAAGGTATGGCAGGAGCAGGGTACACTGTTGGGTAGGCACTGGCTCCTCTCTGAATGCCTGCTCAGGGTACATTAGAGCGAGTAAGGCTGAGCACTGAGTTCTCAGCCTTAGGCTGCCTGACACAGTCCAGTCCAAACAAGCCTGATAATGACAGCTCTCTAAAGAGCTGTCACAGCATCACATTAATAGTACACATTAGACTGAAATTTCTGAAGCTTCCTTGGGAAAAGATTTTCTCTGGCACCCATCTGAGGAATCCGTTTTTTTGACATACATCTTGGAGCCTTTATACTTCCTAAAAACATACTGACATTTAAGAACTGTATTCTTTGGCAATATTTAAATATGTCACATTTTGCAGAAATAAGATGGTAAAGGTGCTTGCAATTCACTTGGGAACAATTTTTGAATTTGACAAAATCCTGCTATTTCTGTGATCTTTGATATTTTCTTGAAATAGCACTAGAAAACCTATGTCTAGCAATAAAACCTCATTTAGTTGGACTGTTCAAATAAATCACATTTCTTAAATGTGCTCACAACATTTTTTTCAATTACCTTCTCTATATATATCTGAGATTTTCCAGCCTCAGATTTTCTCCCACAGAGACAGACACAAGGCTCCACAGTGCTGTGTCACACTGGTTATAGCTTGAGTAGGTTCAGGAAAGTTCCCAAGTCCATCAGGTTTACCTAAAAAGCTGACAAGATTACTATATTCTGTTGTAAGAAGTATAGATCCAGAACTTCCAAGTGAGGCAAAAAAAAATCTGATCATTCTACCACAGAGCAAGAAAGAGAGATACATTACTATATTTAAAAATATTTTAAGCAGCATTTTCCGCATTAAGAGCACAGTCAGATTTAGCAAGGTCATCTTTAGACTCTTGTTGCTGTTTCTAACTTTTGCCTGACTAGCAACAACCTGGAAATTATCACACTTCCATTTTCACACCCATTCAGTCATGCTGCATGGCAAAAAATCATTAGAAACAAATTAATTCAGAGCCCAGTGAAACCAATGTATTTACAACATAGTCCAACTCAGGAAACTCCTCAATTTCAAACCCACTTACACAGGTGCAAATGACAGCCTATTTAACATTTGATTTAAATGCCTTATTAAATCTTATTTATTAAAGACTTATTAAATATACTATACTTCTAGCTCTGAAGGATACCTTTTCTATATGAAAGGTTTTGAGTAGTCTGTGCAGTTAAATAAAAAAAAAATTGACATCTTAAAATGTAAGCATTATCATTCTAGGAAAAATTTCAGGTATACTAAGTGTCCATCACAAATATGATGAATTTACCTATATCTTTAAATGAACAGGTTACTTGTTAATGCAATAATGTATGTGAAATCTGTAACATACTGGCTTCTCTAATATTTTGCATTTCTTACTTCCATTAACACCCAATGAATATGCAGCCCAGAAGGACAGAGCAGAGTTATGAGGATGGCTGTCAATACTGGCATCAGGATTGCTAACAAATGCCTGGCATTTCAATCAAAGGCAAGGCATGCACTGGCCAGAATGAACCAATGGGAATTGATTCCCAGCTGGATGCTGTGCCAAATCACTTGAATTTCTGCCCAGTGGCAATTGTGCAATAGCTGGAAGTTTGGATGCACATCCCTCATTGTGACTATGGTCATACTAAAAAGGGTGAATTAAATCAATACAAAGCTGCTTTCAGTTGGATGTGAGGGCTAACAGGAATGTGTTCCAGTTCAAAGCAGGGGAGCAGACAGTGACACTTGTTACTAAACAGTGGCTGGCAAGCACGCCACAAAGAATGGACCTGAGGCAGCAGTCTCCATGTTGATGGGAGGAAATTGTAGATGTATCACTGAGAGAGGAAATCAAGAATGCACCATTTTCAAGATTCCTTGTCTTTTTTGGCAGCAAAGGTAGAACTGGGGGAAGAGTGTGAGGGGACACAGCACCACAGTGCAGAGAAGCCGTATGCTCTATTCTCTTATTTAATGTAAAGAGAGTAGACATTGAGGGTATAGAATCTTCTGTAAATCAGTCCAAAGAAACAGGTTTTGTCAGTACATTACTTTAAAATTGCTTACCAGGAGCTTTATTTGGGGTACAAAGCTGAGGCCCTGTCCCTGACCTCATACCCCTGATACAGGAATAGAGTTGCTGTTGTGACCTCTTCTATCAGTCATGGAGGAAGAGAGCAGATTATCTTGTTCCAAAGTGCAGCCTTAGAAAATAAATATATATCCACAGGTATTCATACAGCAGAAATTCCTGATAAAATGTGCCTACTCCAAATATCACTTGAAGCATGTAGCCAGGCTGGCTTTGAATTTGAAGTTACTCACTTTTACACCCGTTCTGAGCAGCCATCATCTCCCAGAAAACAGCCATGGAACAAAGAGGATGAAAGCACTGGTCCTGCAACTCCCCTCCCAGGTGGATACAGCTTGAGCTATACCAGCATTAATGAATAAATCACCTCCTATATATGAGTATGTATGTGTAGATGTAAATATTATTATGAAGTCAAGGACTTCTTGGTGTCTCAGGCTCTGCCAGAGAGGAGCTGCACAAGGAGCTGGGAGAGCATGGCCAGGGCAGGAGACCTGAATTGGTCAAAGGGATATTCCATGAATGTTATGGACAGTGTGTCCATAAACAGGGGGAGTGGGATGTGAGGGCCTGATCACTGCTGGAGATGGGCAGGTGGGGAGCCAGTGTATTGAGCATCACTTGCATTTCTTGGGTTTTTTCCTCTGTCTTTTTCTCTTTTGTTATTATATTTTAAAGTATTTAAATTGTTTAACCATTCTTATCTCAACCCACAGGTCTTACCTTTTATTCTGATTCCCCTCCCTGTTCTGCCACAGGGAGGCAGGAGGGGAGGGAAGGGGATGAGCTGCATAGAACTTAATTGTGGACCTGAATTAAACTATAACAATGTTGATAGATGCAAGTTCTGTTCTTCCTTGTTGCCTGTGATGAATTCTCTTTTACCAAGCTTTTCTGTGTACTATCTTGTTTTGTCAGTCTGTGCCTTGGTCTCTTTGTTTCTCAGATGAAGTTCTCTCTCTCAAACAGCAAGCTTAGACCTCAGCTCTTCCACCTAAATTATGGAAGAGAATTGGTAATTAAGTTTTAACAAGATTTAAATGATATTAAAACCAGACAGTTAAAAGGAGACACTGCCTTGGGCTTTGTTGTAAATTTGTATAATTATTTTTAGTTCTCTGGAGGATGCATGATTATGTTTCTGTATTTATAAAAATACTGCCCTGGAGGCATGAAAATGAATTTTATAGTCCACTGATTTGCATATTAATGTCAGTCTTATGGTGTAAAATGTAGTTTTTAGCAAATAAATGTCCATGACAATTATCAAAATTTCCAAAGAATTTTATAATATATTTGATCAGGATTCTTTTTTTTTTTTTAAGTGAAGACAAAATAAGAAAGCAAATACAGCACAATGATAGAGATATAGGAGAGGAATGAACCAGATGAACTAAACAAAACAAGTATGGATTTTAAACTATGAATTATAATAGATTTGGTAAATGAGCATTAAGTTCTAACTCAGCACTTCTGATACAAATCTCTTTAAAGACTCTTGGTCTGTAGATTTTTGGCAATATAGTTCTGTATGTTTGCCTTCCTACAGAAACATAATCACTGGGAAAATAATTTTCTAGATCCAGTGTCCTTATATACTTTTCAGACTGAGAAAAAAAAATCAGAGACAAAATATGTTAGTTGCTACATAATAAGGAGCTGGAACTGTTGCTTTAATCCCTCATTTGTCTTGCATTTCATGATTTTTAAGAGGCATTTTGAAAGAGAGAAATCCTGGGCCTGAAGTGCCAAGTAAAGCTATAGGCATTTGGAGCTTGTCTAGACAATACAGAGTAACAGTAACAATATTGCACTAATACAGAATCCAGCCTTGTTACATGTATGTAGACAAAATTCTTACCAGCATTCAGTCAAAAGACAATAAACTCAATGGGAGATTTCTTTGTGCATGGATGGAAAAATTACCATCATAGTTAGTAGTAATCCATTTTGTTATCAAGATAAATCCATTGGCCTTGCAGTTTATCTCCCCATGGAACTAATGTATTGTCAGCTGAAATAATGTGTTATTATCACTACAATAATTATCATTGTAATAATCTTAAACAATTATTTGGATTAGAAACCTGTCATATTGTCCAAGTTTATGAGGAGAGCTAAATACAAGTTTTGTGATTTTTCCTCACAGAGAGTAGAGATGCTTGTTGTGTGCCAAAAACTGTAAGAGAAAGAGCCATCTTAGTGTCTAACAGTAGCAGATAAGGTGTGTTTTACAAAAATGATCAAATGCCAGTCAACTGCTGGCTCAGACTCACTTGTTAGGCCATAAATGAGCTGATTGCATGTTCAGAACTACAATTTCCATAAAGTCTCATTCAAGGAGATATTAATAACCATTACTTAAATGTGGCAAAATGTTGTCACAGAGGGAAAATACACCTGACATTCTCCACCAGTCCCTTGCAAACGTGACTCCTGATATACAAACTTTTCCCCCAGGTACATTAGCCAGAATATTTAGAGGTAAAGCAAAATTACTCTAAAAATTAAAAAAAAAAAAAAAGGAAATAAAATAAAAGCAGTCAAGACTGAGCAAAATGTTTCTGTGATATTCCGATGTTGATGGCCAGTCATGTATATAATCTTGGGAATGAAGCAAGGTAGTCTGAAGAAGCAAACACAGAAAATTATTTTTCTTTTTCTTTTTTTTTTTTTAAATCAAGGAATCTTTGGTAGGTTATTGAGATTTTTTGCACTTGGAATTTTGTACCCACAACTGCCGAAATTACAGACGTGATTTTACAGAACTTGTCCTTGCAAAGTGCTAAGCATTGGCTTTGAGATGAATGGCAGGCAGGGGTGGAAAACCCCCAGCTCCTTGGAGCACCAAAGATGAAGAGAGCAGCTGAAGTAGTGGTGATGGATCAGACATGAGCACACAATCTCTACCCAATCCTGTATGGAGTCTGCCAGGGAAGGCTCCTCTTCAATAATCCCCAGTCAAATCTGAGCTGGCAAAGTTCTAGGAGTATGGACCTCTCTATATATGAGACTGGAATATTTTTGACTCAGAATCACATGCCACAAAACTATATTTAATGTCTTGTAGTCATGATTTATAATATTTGACTATGGACAGAAAAGTGTACTTATTGTTAGTAAAACAGAATTACTTTTTATATGCAGTACAAACCATCCATAAATAAAAAGTAAAATTTGAGGGTAGGACCTATTTATATTCAAGAGTTTGCCAAATATATAATGATGCTTATATATGCAAAATTATAAGCAGTACTGCATTTAACAAACAAGATATTTAAAAGAGCTACCAGAGAGATGTAGCTCAGGATTTTGAAATATTATCTTCCAGTTTTTCTGTTTTCCCATGGTTGGCCTAGGGTTAAAAATAAATTCAGAGGAAAATACTTTTACACATACACAATCTGCTTCATCAATGAGATAAAGTTTTGTAGGCAAATGTTCAGAATTGCTATCTGTTCCAATAATTTTCTTTTTAATTGATGTTGATAATTAGGGATCAATTACTGTTTGGCCTGACTCTGTGTGTGTGGCAGGTGAAAGATAAACAAAGAAGGGATGAAGAGATGGCCAAAAGAGCCTTTCTTGCCTTCAGTCAATCTGTAGGAAAAGTTAATCACAACTGCAGTGCTCTGGGCCAGCCCATTCTGCCCCTTTAGGATGCAATACTCTCAGAGAAGGGCAAAGGGACCACTCCCATCTGTGCCATTGTCATGGATGAGCTTAGTTCACTAAAAGAGTAGTAGCGTCCGAGTAATTCTGACAGTACCCCAAGATGAGGAGGAATCCCAAATATGTGAATTTGTTGAGCCAATATAATTCTGCCTTAACCCCTGTTATAGCTTGCTTGGATTGTGACTGTTTAGTTAGTCATTTGTGCTGCTAGGGTTATCTTTGTTCTGCACAAAACCAGCACCACAGAGAGGCACTGGAAATCAGACAACAGTGTGTAGCTGTGTAGTCATGTAGCTAATGGAATACTATAGAAAGCTGATTTATTACCAACATCTTGTTCCAGGAGTTTGCAGCCCTGTTTCATACTTTGAATGCCTCATTATACAGAATCTGCACCTCTGGACTCTTCATTTTCTGGGTGGTGTCATTATGAAGTAATACATTACCAGTTTCCATCAGCTGGTGATGCATTACAAGAGCACATCAGAAAAACAGCTGGCTCAGTCTCTCAATCCTTAGCGTCCAGCAATGCTGACTGTCATGATATATTACATGAGCTCTTCAGTCTATCATTGTAATACATCAAAACAAGGCACTGGTCTGAAGGTGTATTACTCAAAGAAAGGCAAAGCTGAGTGCTCCTGTCCAGGAGAGGGGTTCTGGTTTAATTATGGAGCAGAAGTTACAGTACACTGCTCAGAGGTTTGTTAGCTTCAAATTTTTGGTGCATTGGTAAAACACATTTTTCATTCATATAATTTGTGCTATAGGAGAAGGTCACATTGCTACTGAGTTTAGAGACAATCTCAGAGTTCTGTCAAAACACAGCAGTGTGCTCTGTATAAGAGAGGCTGCACACATAAGGAAGTCATGCAGGATTAGGGTACAACTGTAAGCACCAATTCCTATTCTTTTAATTTCTTGATGGAAATCCCAGACAAGACCTTGATATTTGAGAGTGGTAACTGAAAGCATCTCACCAGTGGGTTCTTGCTGCTCCTTCATTTGGTGGCACTCTCAGCAGGTTCCAGGTGATGCTGTGAGTCTGCAGAAAAGCAGCAGCAGAGAATAGGCCAGAGGCATTGTCAGGGAAAGAGCTGGAGCTGAAAAAAAAAAACAAAAACAGAAAGTGAGACAGTCATCTGCAAATAAATATAAAAGATTATTTAAGTCAAGCCTTTTCATAAGAGTTTAATTGACTGTGGCTACTTATATCAGACTTCACCTTGATGGATGAGCAAGAATCTCCCATCGATCAGGACTGCAAACTTGTCATAGGAATACCTTGGGCTGTTAAACTGAAGACAAACCTGTTTCTTCCTCTTGGGTCAGAAAGAGTGGCTACATTTCTCTCTTCATTTAACCAGGGCTTCTATTCTGCCCAAAACACAGGAAATGGTCCCAAAATGTTCCCTCTGGATTGGGTTCACACAGAGAGTTGGAGTATGAACTGCATTTTTCACCTGCAAAGCCATGGATGACAGACAGGATATGAGATGAAGGACAACCAGTTAGAACTAAGGCAGTGAAAAGTTCACTTGCCTGTAACGCACAAGTATTATTTCCCAGTGATTTTTCAAAGACTCAGCTGCCTAACCATTTTTCTACCTATCTCAAGGTCCCACTTCTTTACAATGGGGCTCAGGATAGTTCCTTCAGTGTGTGCTACTGACTTCACATTGCAGTTTTATTGGTGTTGCTGCAATATTAACCTCTATGGTCCCTTCCTTCTCCTGCCTGTCATGCTGCTATATGCTCAGCAATGCCCTGAGAATGGAATACTTTCCTGAGGAAAATTCCTGCAACCTTACTGAAGTCCCTTTCTATCCAGTTTCTCTAACTCAAAGTAAACTTTGGTGGGTTTGATTCTGATAAACATACTAAAATCAGTGCGTAATATGGTATTACTTCAATCTGTGTCTTTTTTCCTTTCCCTGCAATACTTCATTGCTCTAGCATAGAATATTTTAGTTGGAAAAGACTTACAACAATCATCTAGTAGATCTACATAGTGAAAAAGCTTTTTTGAGTGAGAGTTGCTGCACCTGAATGTACATTACTAGCAGAACAAAAACCCCCAGAATTTAACTCCTGGTGAATTAGGAATCTGAGGGCCATACATTTTTCTGCTCATGTTTCTGTTCAGGTGAAGCAGCAAATTGTAATGTTCTTAGGAGGTAATTGAGAACATAAGGTGATCTGAGAGGGGGACAATGGACAGCTGTTTGTTTAGATATCATAGTATATGATAAGAATCATGAATCAAAGACATACCTGAGAATTAACATTTCACCAATATGTTACATTCATCAGAACAATTTTAGCTCCTTGTTAATGTTTACAAGATCCAAACAGTCCTTTATTTACAAAAGAGATGGTTCACACTGATATGTGTGACAAGGGCCCCTGAATAAAACACGCAGCAAGAACAGATTAAAAATGTGATCAGTAATGAGAATATGTAGGGCTGTTACACACACTTTTGTAAACTTTGAAAAGGATTCAGCATGCCATAGGTTAAGTTGTGAATGTGGCTGATGTGTCCTTGCTGCAATATCTTGCTGTATTGCTGTTGTGGGAGGGTGTGAGAACAATAAGGACAATAGAGACACAGGATGACACGTAAACACTGGTAACAAAATAGCAGGAAGGAGAGGAATTGATTAATGGATGATATCCCATAAGGATGTCTTGATGAGGGGACAGGTGAGACAGCTACTGAGATAAAGAGTGCCTCAGTAAAGAAATCTTCTTTCACCAGCTTTCTGGTTTTTAAACTATCTAAGTCTTGCAGAATTCACCTTTTCAGTAGAATGTGAAAGAGCAGATCCATGGCTGTCTGAGACATGTGTCCTCTTTGTGCCATGATGTGGGAACTACTGTGACCTCCCAAGTTTTCCTTACTGACACATTGAATCCATCTGTCCCAGATCAGAGCATGGGTATTGCCACAGGAACATAGCAAAATAAGTACACCATAAGAATCAGAAAAGCTGTGCTGATGACACTGGCCATTTTCCAGTGTCGCCTTCCTGGTACTGAAAGCAGAATAATCAGAAAATAGTAATAAGGTATTGTCTAAATATATCTTTCAAGGAAAATCGGCAGATTATGAATTTATCCTCTGGAGGCACTTGGAGTATGTATCTTTCTTCAGTGGATACATACTGTGTAACTCAGCTGGTATACACTGAGCTGTGTAACTACTTGGGATTTATTTACTGAAAGGGCTGGATTTAGCAGAAGTAAAGTAGTCATGGTGACCTGGTCCAGTGGAAGACATTCCTGCTTGTTGCAGGGGAGCTGCACTAGATGATCTTTAAAGACCTCTTCCAACCCAAACCATTCTGCCATGCTGTGACTCAGGCCCACTGACACCAGGCCACACATTGCCTGGAAGCCTCACACGGAGCTGCAGAGCACAGCTGGATGGAAGCAGCCTTTGGTCACTGACCCCCTCCCAGTCCTTGTGCTCTACCCAACAGATTCTGAAGGGAAATGATATGTGAAAAACAACAGTTGCTGAAAAGTATCACACAGAAAGGAAAGGCAAAGCATCCATGTTGAATCACTTCAGCTTTACTTAGACAAGACACAAGGGGACAGGAGAGCTTTTGGAAGAATAAATTCATTGCTCTACTTCTCTCTCTGGTGGATACTACCAAAATAAGACCTGGGTGGGTGTTTATTGGCATCTATGGAAAAAAATAATGTTTCAATATATTCTTATGTTTACACTCAACAGCATTTTGAACCTGAAGAAAGTGTACCAGCCAGTCTGTGAACCCCATGGAAGATTTAACATATACCCATGAATTATACAAGAAACTCTTGTATTCTGTTACAATAGCCAAGGCTAGGTGGCCAGTTAATGACCCCAAGAGAGTTGCCAAAATTTTTTTTTCTTACTATATTCTAACTGTTTATTCCAATTATCTTATGTGACTTCAGTAACATGTGGTTACTTTTCTAAACTGGTACCTAACACTGCATGTTTTCTAGAACATAGAATTTTTCTGCTTCCAAGCACCATGTCCCTATCAACACAGGGATAAAATGGTGGTTATTGTATGCACCTATTCACACATAAAGTATAAATAAATCCATTTCAGTAAGCTGAATGAACTCATTTGTCAGCCCATGGCACACCCATACTATAGGTAATTTTTAAGATCCACACGGAGATCAAAGAGTCAAAACCCAAAAAAGCTCATGCCACTGAATTTTGTTCTGATTTTTATTAGCCAGTGAATTCAAGACAAAAATGAACAAATAAAGATTGACTACCTTTTGTACCTTCCTTCTTTAAGGAACTCAAAGCAAGAAACCCTACACAGAAGATCACAATTTTTTAATGTCATCAGAATCTACTTGAAGTTAGTTTAGCACTTGATTTGGGCACTCTCTGCAATACCAGTGCTTCATTGTCAATTAGTATTTGGACAGCAGAGTTGCTAAGCTGTTCTGCTTCTATGGAAATAATTTCTTGTGTTGACTACACTTATTCCTTTCCTCTTCATTTCTATATTATAAATCATCTTAAGCTTGTCAGGGATATTATTAATCACTTATTGTTACCTTTTTCAATATAACTTGAAGACCAACATTCCCCAGCCACAAGTGTCAACATATTAAGTACTGTTCAGACATTTGAACATAATATACTGTTTCTAAGTCTTCCGTTGTATTACTAGTAGGATAATTATTACAGCAAATGATAAAATACTGCAAAATTGTGTTCTCCCCCCCTTAATAACATAAATAAAAGAAGCAATTAATTTCCTACAATAAAAACAGGCAATACAATAACGTACAAATGTGGAGTTTCTTCATTATTGCATCAAATTGCAAAACGGAAACATATAATTTCAAAAGGCTCATAAGCAAAAATGGAAACACAGCTGATGTTGCGTCAGCATGTAGCACAAAACTGTGAAGCTTGCACAGCTCGTCTTCTCAAATGAAGCAGTTAACATTTCTAAATGAAATACATAACACAGAAAAGCTTCTCCCTTTTTTTTTTGAGGCTATACTCCCAGAATTTAAGGCAATTTTGCAGAATATTACTCTGCATCCAATACTATAACCTTATAGCATCACCAGTTATTTTAAAACCTGTCTATCACACAGACCTACATCTATAGCTTTATTGACACATCTTGTGACAGATGGCAATAATGTTTTCAAATTGAATCAATGTACTTCTAAACTGATACACCTTCCTCTACACCCCATATATTTATCAGATGTGTTTTTATACCTCTTTCTGCAGTGGTGTTTTGGTTTGTTTGGTTTTAGGTTGCTGAGAAAAGGTAATACATTTTCTTTGACATCTCATGCAATTTTACAAGTATTCAGGGCACATTCCCTGCTTTGCATGGAAAATGTATTTGCACAGTTGTCAGAATGATGGACAAGGGGAGAATGATAGGAAGGAGCACTGATCTTTGCTTGTTATTACATACAATAGCCCAGTAGGAATCATGATGTGTTGGTGAGACAAACTGTGTCCCATTCTGGAACATATTAAGTTTGTCTCCAGGACACACATGACTTCACTAGGGTGTCTAACCTCATTCATAATAGATGCTAATCTTTTCAGGGCTGACTGATGACAGCACTTCCTGCCCTTCACGGAATTAGAGCTGGGTTTTATCAAAGGACTCAAACTGCCTGCTAATTAGACTAATTCCCTTCATCATGAATTATTTATTTCCATTGGTAACCGACCACTGTGACATTAATGGGTTCTGCTCAACTTAGTTTCATACTAATATACACTATAAGTTAAATGTTTAAAAACTCCTGATACTTCACTCCAGGTCAAGTGTATCTTCACGTAACTCTTGATATTTTCAATAAAGTTTTGGTCATTAAAGTCAGAATAAAGTGCTCATTGTTAAGAAAAAAAAAAAGCAAAAAAAAGGCATAATTTTAAAATTCTGAAATCAAGTTGTTGGTGTGTTGGTTTTTTCCCCCAAATGTGAAGCAATATACACATATTTAAGACTGATAATAGGAGTCCTCTACTGCACTAAGAAGGTCTCAAGACAATTCACTGAACCAGATCCATATCCTCAGCCAGAACATGTAGTGCCTCTGTATTCAAAATTCTCACTCAGTTCAAGGAGCTTTTTGTGTTTAATATCAAAAATATGTTCTCTACTGAGGTAGCAAGTATCAAATATACAAGCACAAAAAAGAATATGTAGCAGACAGCAGCACTGCAGGGTGGAGAAGGCCAAAGGCAGAGTGTGGCCAACACTGAGATGAAACTGGGAAAAGCATAAAGCACCATTCTAGGATGTCTTAGCAGCAGGATCTGAGTAGTGTAACAGAGGTCATCTATGCAGTATGTACAAGGTCTCAGCAAGAGAACTGATGGCTGGTTTTTGGCATCAGTGTTCACAAGTTACACTGACAACAGAGAAAATCCATGGATTAGAAAATTAGAGCAATTTAGAAAACATGACCAATGGGGAAAGATTGGCAATAATGTTAAGAAAATAATATGATAACATTAAAGAGCTCTCAGATGTTCCAAGCATTAGTCCTTTAATATGAGATCCCTTCACTTTATATAGCAGAGTATGTTCCCCTTGCAAATTGGGATATAGACACCTTTGGGGACATTTTGTTTTATAATGTCAATTCATAAGTTACTAGAGAGAAGGACATTGTGTACTAAAAGCTGTGGGGAAAATGAACTCCATCTCAGCCCAACCCAACACACCTATTTACCTGAACTCTGGAAATCAAGAGACAGCATACTACTTGCTCAGGGATACCACCTTTGAATTGCTTTTTTTTCAGCAAAATTGAAAGACTTTTCACATATTGCAGAGCAGGGCTCAAACCTTCAACACGTTTCATACAAATTCATTACTAACCGGTGCATATTCTCACTCAGTTCACAAAATTGTTTGATTATCCTGTCTGTGAAAAGTGAGAAATATGTATACAACACATCAGAAGAATCAATAAGAGGCTTATTTGGGGTAATATTTGTAATCACAAGGTGAGTTTAAAATAATAAACAGCAGAAGACAGCTAGACACTTTATATCCCTTAGCCTAATAAAGACTTGGACTATGGTATATTTGATAAATAGTCTTTCACTTGATAGCCATAAAAGAACACCTATCTCTCTAACCCACAGTGATAACACTACCTAGGTGTTGGAAGCTAGATAGAAATGAACAGAGATGAGATTCAATAAGCTCATGTACATTTCTATCACAGTGTGAGATACTTTGGCTGTGAAAATAAAGGTGTTATTTTTCCACTGTTGAAATAATACAGAATCAATAAGAGGCAACTGTGAGCCTCAATAGCATCAAGGGGTTTCTGTTGACATTCACAAACCAAATGAGCAGAGCTCTGCTGGATTGAGATGTCACCAGAAACCCCAAGATGGCATTACAGCCTTGTTTTTGTAAGTTGTGGTTTTTTGCAATAAACATCCAACTGCCTTTTCATTTTATTTGAAAAGTCACTTTTTACAAATTTTCTGCTTTTCCTGTTCATCTTTTTTTTCCAGGTTATCTGTTCACCTCTACCTGCCTTCCTCCTTTCCTCCCACCTCACTCTCCTACCTCCTCCCTCAACCAACATCGTCTTGTCTTTCTCTCTTTTTTCTAATTTACTTTCTTTCCTGGTTCTTTGAATTCCCAAATCAAAATATATCTGGAATGAGTGACTTCACTCAGTGTATTACCAGCACTCCCTAATAGCTAGCACACACCCTTCCTTCTGCACTGTGGACAGACTATCCTTTTAAGCCAAACAAAATGTCACTCATGCACTGCTCATTTTTTGTATGGAATAAGAGTGTCCTAGTAATTTCTGATGCAGCAATATAAAATAGATTTTGAGAGCTAATAATACCTGACACTCAAACAGAGACTTCCATCCAGTGATCTCAAACCCTTTCACAGGCATTAATGAATTACATCTCACAACTGTGCTCTGACAAACAGGTTATTCCCATCTCACAAGTGGAGATGACTGAGGAGGAAAGAGAGAGGTAATTTGTTATTACAACGTCTCTCAGGGCCCAATTCTTCACTGTTTTATTTAAAGGGCTTCTGTCACTGGCTTCAAGCCAACATTGAGTAAATAACATTAAAGAGCTCTCAGATGTTCCAAGCATTAGTCCTTTAATATGAGATCCCTTCACTTTATATAGCAGAGTATGTTCCCCTTGCAAATTGGGATATAGACACCTTTGGGGACATTTTGTTTTATAATGTCAATTCATAAGTTACTAGAGAGAAGGACATTGTGTACTAAATGGTTCTAGCATCATAAAATAAACCCAGTAATCCATCTTCTAATTCTTTACAAGCCTTTTTAAAGAAGGAAGATTCTTGAGAGGGAGCTTTTTTTATATAAAACAGGACATGAAAAGTGTATTCTTTTGTAAAAAATTAAGACGTGACCAGAAACATATTTCAGCACCATGAAAATCAGCTAAGAGCACAAAATAAGAGGAGAGTGAGCAGACAGCTCTCACAAAATGTATGTCAAAGAACTTGCATAGACTAATATCTACAATTTGTTAGAAAAACTGCTCTACTCTTTGGAGTAGGTTAGGGATTTCTAGACACTGGCCTAACTACAGCATCCAGCTGCTGCTTTTGAAATAAAAAACAGGTCTGTGATTTGTTACTAGCCTCCTACATGCATAAAAGGCATCCCTGAAATTTTTGTTGGTGATGGGTTCTCTGCAGAACATTGGTTTGAAATCAGTCTCCATGCTAAAATGAACAATTAGACAGCTACCACAAAGCCAGCATAGTTTTGGGTCCACATCTGCACATCACTCATCAGAACAGAGCCCATGTTTCACTGGACTTTTGAACCTCATCTAAACAAACCTGTTGTAGAACAGTATGAGACACCTGGGATCACAAAGGACTCAGGATTGTACAGAACACTGCCAGTCACAGCCATGATTTGAAGGTATCAACAAGCATTTTCAGAGTTTCTTCATGTGTGGTCACATGAGAAATAGAATCAAATGACAGAAAACTTCACAGAGAACTTTCAATTATTATAGTGGCCATTTATTAGAACAGCATTTAAGCTCACCAGAAGTCCAGTGCCAATTACTCTTATTACTTTATCTTGGTAATTTACAAGGGCCATAACTTTGACAAAAACATTTTTTTTTGGTGATAAGAGATTTGTGCTCAGCTAAAGTTGTCCTTGATCATCCCAGAGGAAAAGTGAAGGTTAGGCACATACTGAGCACTTTGAACTAATGTCCATGGGTAAATTCAGCAAATAGAAATGAAACTAGTTTTTTCAGTTCCTATAACTTTCCAGTTCCAGGAAGCTTAAGTTGAGAGATATCTGCTTTGTTTCATAACATCAAATTATGTAACTATCACTATTTCTAGAGATACTGGCCTGTGAAAATTACTCTTTCAGTACATGAAGGAACCAAATAACAAAACCCAAACAGTAAAACTTTGCTGTTTATGCATGAGAAGATTTTGAACCACTCAGTGAGTCATTTTATGAAGCAATTAACTTTCCTTTTTATGCAGACGTTTTTTCTTCGTCTGCCACCTTTTTAATCGTCCTTTGCATAAATTGTAAAATAATTTCTCATTCCCTCAGAAACAACAGCTGCATTGTGAACTCCTGAATTGGCATGTCTTTGGAATATATTATAATAATTCAGAAACTGCTGCCATTTCTGTCAAGCTTTCATTCATACAAAGGTTGCTTCAAACGTCCCATCCTCCCTCCCCCTTTCATTGCTGTTGCTGATCTCAGATTGTCCAGTCACTTCCCTTGCTCTCCCAACTCCCTCTCCCGCCTCCTGTCTCAGCCCTTTCTCTAAAGCTCGACACAAATCTCCTTCCCTTGCCACTCCCTAGAACTGGCTCTCTGTAGCCTTCTCGAATTAGACACAAATGACTTGTCTTGACTTCCAAAGCCCTTTGTGGCCTCTCTGCTCACCACTGACCCTCTCATGTTCAATATCAAAGGTCAGCGCTCGCTTCCAATTAGTCCATGAGCCAAGGTACCTTCCTCTGACTGCAATGCTTTCAAAACAAGCCCAGTCATGCTCTTTCCTCTGTTGCCCCTCACTTGTGGGGAAGGAATTGTTTATCAGTATCTGCAAAGCCTTCACGTTCTGCCTTTTTAAATCCCCCCTCAGATCTTCACTTTGCCTTCAGAAACTGCAGCAAGAGCCTGACTGTTCACGTGTCAGGGCAACGCTCAGCAACACAACAGGAGCTTCCTCACTGGTGTCCCTATTCCACAGGGAAATGCAGTTTGTGTGTGCCCTGTTTTGCAACTCAGTGGAGGAGCTGAGGCTGATAACTTGAGCTGTGTGGGTCCTAAAAATGAAAAAAATAATGAGCAAGAGAAGGCATAATAGGAAAAGCATAGATGATTGGTTTCTAGGGCCCAGATGCAGGCATTGCAAAGCTCACATCAGCTGAAAGTTGTTACTGAATGAAAAGTCCTGGTCGATCACCTACAACTTCAGGGTGAGCCTTTCTCATTTCAGACAGAGTTGCAAAGTCTGACCCAATTATACACAGCTTATGGTTCCAACCTATATAAAGTTTGTATAATTCCACAGATTTGATAAAAATTTGTTTTCTTGATCAATTCAGACTCTTCTCAAATACTAAAGATTTTTATATGCTCAAGAAAAGTCACCAGTGTATATTATCTTGAGCAGATTCACTCACCTTGCCTCAGCATTTCTGTTGTAAATGCCTTTTTTGGCTGCAGTTTTCCCAAAATTTTGGACTGTGGTATGCACACAGGAAAAAAATTATTCTGATAAAGGTTATAAGTAACTGAAATTCTATTAGGTATCTGAAATTCATTCATATGAATAACTGAAAACATGGCCATACAATGGTAAGTTTGCCTTAAACTGATAGATGATGATCCCAGCTCCATTATTATAAACACAGTGGTTTATTATGGAGATAATTGTGGGTTGTTCAAGTGGAGGATGGAGATGTGTGTGTGGGAAGTAACAGAATGGAGGTAACTAAGTGAGTGGAGTGTAGGTGAATAGCTGAATGGCTTAACTGTTAATTTCCTTGGGGTTTTTTTACGATTTACATTAGTATGCAGAGAAGTGGGATCTAACTCGAAGAACTTTTCTGAGCAGGGAAAAAAAATCACACATAATGTGTACATAACCATGTGAATGCAGAAACTTGGTATTGCATTATGTAATTTCCTTGAAAGTTGTAGCTTGTTGTCAGAAAGGCCCTGCTGGGTTTCATAACCTGGAAAAGTAGCTTTCATGAAGTATGTCATTCTTCCAGAAATGAGCAACATTGCCATTTTGCTTCACACCACTGACACAATATTTAGCTCTGTCATTTACATATAATTGCTCTTTTTTTACATTAATGTTACTAATAAATGCAGATTGCAAGGGATACGTAAGTTATAGTGATAAAGTGATAGTTTATTTAAAAAAGAAAGCTCACACTTACTGCATATTCTGGATTTTCAAAAAATTACCATTGTAATGGTAGCTTAGTTGTGGCAATGGTTCAGGGTTTTTGTGGTTTAGTATTTTTAATACTCCAGTGTAATCTACTCCAGTCATCCTTGACAGAGAATAAAGATGGGTTTTCAAGGATCACAGCTTTCAAGCTATGTGGAAATGCCTATTTTCCATCTTGAAAGCAATCACATACACAGATAAAAACAATGATAATTTGACTGGTATTTATAAACTGAATCTAGAAAAAAAGTGCATGTTTCTGCTAAAACCCCCCCTTTTTTATTTTCATGGCTAAATTCACTGTACCCAGGAATCCCATAGTGCTAGTAAAATAGCCATCTTTAATGGGCATTTCATCCCTCTGGCAATCATAGCTGCAGCCTTTAGCACTGACATGAAGCCATCACTTAAAAGCAGCTTGTCATTTTCCAGTGAACATAAAATTTATACTACAAAGTCAGAGGAAAAAAAAATCCCAAACCCTCTGGCACCTTTTTCATTAATGTATGTCAATGCATGTATATTTATTTTTAAACAGATATAAAATGTGAAGACTTTTTTCTCCAGAATTTACATCCTCTTCTCCATGGGGAAATTCAACCCATGCCTGCCTGAATGCTGGTCAGTCAAATTTAGTCAGTCCTCATATTGGCAACACAGCCTTGACCTTTGAGTTCAAACAACCATTCCTGGTGCACTGGAAGCAAGAATTTGTTCTCATGACATCTCAGCCAACTACACTTTCTAGATCAGTTAAATCTGGCCTTCATTTTGGTGCAGAGGGCAGAGACCTGATGAGATCAGGCAGAAGAACATTCTACAGCAGCAGCCAGAGGCCCCAGATGTCTTTTTCTCCTTGTCATGTGATGCTCTTCAGAATATTCCTTTCTCTGCTTCTCCCTGAGCTCATGAGGACTCAGGGCTATCTGAGGAGGGAGGCTGGTACTGGCATGGGGATAAATTAGTTCTTACAGAAGAAGAAACAGAAAATTATGTTTTCTGAATTCTGAATTTCCAATGTTCCCTTGGAAAACTGAACTGGCTTTAAAGTAATGAAGATACAATTAAAAAAAAAATTAACTTATTCAGAATATGTTTTGAAGCTTTTCTCTAGCCATGGAAGCAGAAAAATTATTAGATAGGATAATACAAGCTAGAAAAACAAAAAGGAAGAATAAAAGGAAATAAACAAAGTAAGGAAAAGAAAAAACAAGAAGAGAAAATGAGAAAAACCCACATTTTCCAAGCAATTCCTAGATTTTAAGAATTAAGGCTTTAAGAAGAACCTAGATGACAACCAACACAAATCTCAGTATCACAAAATCCAATAAAGGTGTCAGAATTCCCACACTGGGTGTGTTCAAACGGCAGCATTGGATCATTTTGTTCCTACACTGTGCAAAATGTGTAATTTTTGCCTTACTCTCTATTCTTAGTTTGGCTCCTTTCAGAAGAACTAAGCAAAAATAAAATTCAACAAATCTAAGATAAGTCCTCTTAACCTGGGAATACATTTAACAAATTGTTTTTCATTGCTGATCTGCGTTATATTTAGTAGCATTCTATGCAACTATTAATAGTAGCAAACTGTGCACCTTTTGGTTGAAGCTCTTACTAAGAGATAGTCTGAAATAACACAAAATAATATTGTTTTCTCCAAATAACACAATACTGGAAAATGAAAAAAAAAAAGCATATTAACATGTGAAAGAAGTAACATAAGGTGAATCATGTAACTCTGCCGTCTCAAGACAGCACCCAAGGCTCCGAGACACCACATGGGTCAGTCAATGGTTGTGCAGTTCACCAGGACTGGAAATTTTTTCTACATTAAAACTCACACTATCAGGAGATTCTTTTGGCTTTGTTGTGGGTTTCTTCCCCACGAATATTTGATAGACCTTTCAGAAGATCATCTTGATTTCACATCATTTTATCTGAAGAAAAATCACATTTTCTTACCCAATGCATTTTAGAAATAAAACTGTTGGGGTTTCTATTTGAAACAAAAATTAAATCGAGTCATATTTTAAAAATTCATCTTAAAAAGCTGAAATAGCAGCATTGTGTTTTGCTCAACAAAACATTTCCTTCAGCCTGAAAATTTAATAAAATACGTGGGAAATCATAAGTGTAAAAGTATGTGTGTGCAAGTGTGTCTGTCTGGCTTTATATAAAATCAGTTGCTGCCTTGTCAAAAGGTCCTTCAAAGTAAGTCCTTCCTAAATGCTACTAGAGAACAGAGGAATCCATGCTTAAAAAGGGAACATTGAAAGAAAAGTAGGAAGGGACAATGCGCTAAAAATTAGCACACATGCTCCACCAGAAATCTGCTTTTTGGGGTTTTTTTGATGCTTTCTAATATGACTGTTAAGAAGTTATGCTGGCAAAGCCCTTTTAAAATCAAGATAATTTCTGTAGGTCTTACTGAGTCTGGTACTATTGTGTATTATCAGTTCAATCATTTGAAGTCACAATTCAGTCATATTTATGACATGTTATCAGTCTGTTTTGTGTTCATGATGAGATATTGGTGCAATTTTATCCATCTGAGACTAAGATCTAGTCATAAATACTTCATGACTCTGCTATACAGACCAATCCATGATGCACCCAAGCATGTACACAGCTGGATACAAATATACATAACACACAGAGTAAAGGAGAAACAATAGAAAGGGACAGATCTAAAAATTAATGCATGTTACATAGATCTGAAATGAAAAAGCCAAACAAACCTACAAGACATTTTAAAAGGCAATTCAAAACTCAATTATATTATAGAGAGTGTTCTCAAAGTTATTGTGGAGGTTTGGTGCTCATTTAAAATCATTCACTTTTTTCAGGTTTGTCAGTTCCTCCTGGTTACCACCTTGTGCCTAGGCAATTCCAGCTGCCTCTCTGCTGGAAGCTGGATACCATTGCATTCATATTTACAGTCATCTGGTCAGCGCCCACTTCCTCACAAAATAGGAATTTGCTCATTATTTCTCCTTCCTTCAGTTCAAAATAGTGCTCTGTTGGTCCTAACTTTAAGCACAAGTGGGTGTATTCTATCCTCCATTTTAGTCATGATTCTGCCTTACTATGTGGGGCAAGAACAGATCTGCTTTTCTTCTTGAATCTTCAGACTAAAAGGGGGAGGCTTTCTGCAGGATTATGAAAAATTCCTCTGAAAATTTTTCTCATTTTCTCATTCAGTGACTCTGTGTGAGTCACTTCAGAGAACGAGAAAGCAGCTTCAACACCAGACTTAAATTCTTTGAGCAGTAAATACCTTATTTTCTCTCTTAGGCATCATCGTGTAAATACTTTAACGCTCAGTCATGTGAAACTAACCCGTTGGAAAGTGCTGGATCACACTTAGAACTGGGTCAAGTACAGATTACAGAAACAGAGAAGGGGATCAAATGACACTCAGCTGGTGAAGCTTTATGGAATCCTACAAGAGGTCGGAACTCAAATGTTTCACTTCTATTATGTTTTGCTTCCTCTATTTCAGGAAATCCAAATAAATAACAAGAGAAGCTTACTGAACTTTTTTTAACATTTGGAAAGAGGCATGGCTCCTGAATGCCATTGAAGAATTCCTATATCAAGGTCAGTGCTTGGAGAATCTGATGGTGAACAGGAGAGAGAAGATTACAGAGTTAACCAAAACTATCCATCATCTGAATAAAGGGAAAGCAGCAGGTATTGATCAGTTCTCTGGAGAAATGTTGAAAGGGGGTGGAAGGTCAAAACATGGAAGTTACACTGTCTTGGAAAGGAACGAAATCAAGATCAAATGACAAAGGCAGGACAATAGATTCTCACTCTACAATATACACAGCATGCATATTGTAGCACAGCTGAACTGACATTTCACAAAGTGCACAAACACACAAATGCACCATGGAAATATATTGTATATCAAAAAGATGAGGCATATGAATGCCAAAATATGAAGTAGAACAAGGGAGAGGCAAAATAGGGAAAATCTTACCCAGCCATAGGTGTAAAAACCTGAGACATTTGCTGCAGATCTGCAATTTCTACCTGTTATTGAACAGAATTTGTCAGACAGCAAAACCTGAATACATAAAATATATTTGAAGCAGATGAGAATTGAAGAAAGAATTGCTGAAAGACAAAGAAACACACTCCGTAAGGCACACGTGCTTCTCATTCTACTTTGCAAAAGCTTTTCCCCCATTTGTGAACTGTTGCCAAGTAACTTTTCCTTGGTACCTGAGCTGAAGCTGCTGAGGCTGTGAAGGTCTGGTTCTTGCTACCTCTGTTCATCCCAGCACAACACAGGGAAGTGTATCAGACATTGGCTGTTAGTCAAGTGTGCTGTATCCTGAATGCTACTGCCATAAATTCTGCACTACCTGCTTCAAGTGGGACCTGACACTATGGCATCTCGCAAATCAAGGAATTAATATGAAAAAAAGTCCAACTGCAGAGCAGAGGCAATAAAAAAATGTTTGAAAAATGGCTTAAAGCAGGCTGGAAAACTTGAAGTATTTTGAAAAAATTGTAGAGCATGGGGTTATACTTAAAACCACATGAAACAGGCTATGCTTACATTCTTTTTAATTAATCAGGATCTTAAAGACCACATGTTACTCAAAAGCATGAAAAAATTTATAAGAAATTACTTCTAAAAACATACAGGAAATTCTATGCCTCCAATGTCAACTCATATGAATTTTATTTCCTTCTATTTTTAAAGGAAAATGAACCATGAAGAATCCCATTTATTCTCATGACTAATGACATTACAAACATCAAGTTTGGTCCAGTTATCTCTATTTTCATTTAAGCCAACAGCATAGGTGAATAAGCATCTGGCAGAGATTCTAGGTTACTCTATATGTTAAATTACTGTTTTACAACTAAACACCTGCTGGGAGAATTGGAACAAATAGGTGAAGCATTTTTCACTGAACACTCTCTTCAGCATCATCTCATAGTGGCTCTCACCGTGATTCTAATTGGCAAAATAAATCTGGTGGGTGAAAACAGAGCCACCTCAAATCAAGCTAACATTTTTTTAGCTTGAGTCTCCAGAGGAAGGAAAAAAAAAGCCTGTGAATTTTTGTTCTATGCTAAAATCCAGGAAAGGGCATTCTCATGCAGGCCCAAAATGTTTACACAAACACTATGCAAAAAGTGCTCGAGTTGCTTTCAGCAGCACAGTAGCATAAATGAGATTTCATGTGCTTTCAGAATACTCTCAATTAATTTTTCTCCTTTATGCTGCCTTTACACTTATATAATTCAATCTGATTCAGTGCATTTACACTAACAAGGTAAAACCAGTACCATGTATCTGCCAACTTCATAGAATCTTCATTATTACTGCCCAACAATAATACAGAGTCAGGGGTGATTATGTTCAATCCTCTCTGCTTCATCCCAAGTGTCAAATCTGTCATTTTTAATTTTGCCAAATTATATCCTACAACTTTCGGAAGTATGCTAACAGTGTGCTTGGACCTGTTACTTTAGAAACAATATTGGAGGTATGTTGGAAATTAGAGATGAGAATTAAGACAATTAAAATATTTTTCCAGTATCTTTGAAAAGCATAATAAAAGATTCAAAGAACAGCACTCAATTCAGGTAGCCTCCTGGCATCACTTACACAAATTTAATTAAAGTTTCCAAAAACTTCTAACCTCTTCCTTTGCCCTGCAGAAAGGTGCCTTGCTCAGGTCTACAGAGCCTTTTGCCATTAGCTTCTCTACTCCAGTGAGCTACTGAAGAAAGGGGCTAAATTCACTTACACAAACACACACCTTTTCTTTTTACCCCAACTTGAAGCTAAGGGAGCTACTCTTAAGTACCCTTCAAAATCAGTAAGAACATGATTTTACCATTCTGCCCTTCAAATTTACTCTCTAGAAGCAATAACAGACTGAAACACTGTGATTGGAAGTGGAGTTTCTCTACAAGGATTAAAAGGATGATTTTTATGAGGCATTCTATAACTAGATTCTGCACATAAAAAATAAATCAATACATTGATTTTTCCTCACTAACAAAGATAATTTACCAAAACACTGTGTTTATTACAATTCATTCTGCTGTGTTTCTGCCTGGTGAAGCTATTTGTCCACTTTAAAATGGAAAAAAAGGAAAAAGCTTTCATCATTCCCTCTTATTGTCCTTTCGCACCTTTAACTGTTGACAAGTTCTGTCAATGAAAATTGCCAGCCGTTCTCTCTCAAATCTGCCTTGCTAATCCCTTGTAATTCTATGCCAGTAAAAAGAATTATATTCTCTACTTTGCCTTGAGTAAAAAATGCAAACATCACCAGAAATTGCAATTATTTTCATCTACAATATAAGATCATTATATAGAACTGTCAGCCTACTCTACATTCCCATCTGATCACTGGGATGTTAATTAGTGGGGAAGAAAACCTTGCAAAAGTTTTAGCACTTCTGACTTTGGAATCTCAGAGCACTCTACAGAATTAAGTATATTCTGCCTCATAAGAGCCTTCCAAATTAAATTCTTAGGTGCAAGAAAAAAATTACATTTAGGGCAGAATCCCCACCCCTCCCTCACACCAACCCCAAAACTAAGGGCCATATCTGTTCTTGCTTCTGGTAGAAATTATTTGCACATTTAAATTAATTGGACTGTTTCAGAAAATAGCTGCATACCAGGGGAGGAGAAGCTGCTCACAGTGCAACTGCAATGACAGCCAAAGTTTCACATTATTTCCTCTAAAAGTCAGTGAAAAAGATATTGGATAGCCTGGAGTCAGAAGACCAGCACCCTTTTTTTCTCCCAGTCAAAAAATGTTCTGCTGGAAGCAACCTAAAAGATAATATAGTCCAGCCACTTTACAAAAATAGGTTTTATGCAAGACATATTGATTAGTTTTCCAGTAAGGTTTTCCTAATGTCTCCAGAAAGCCTGAGATATTGTCAAGCTGCTTTTAGAATCATATTTTCTTAATAATTCCCAGAATAAACTTTTGCTGGAAAGTATACTAGCTTCCTTTTCTGCTCTCCCTCCTATCCTTCCACTTGTGTTTTTAAACTGCAAGCTTTCTAAAACAGCAACTGCTTCTAAATATGATTGCATATTGACTTACAGAACCTTCCCTCTTGAAGTTTTCAGATGATATTATAAAGCAAATAGTCCTAGAAAGCTTTATTTTTAGTTTTCTGCTCTAGTCAAACTTTCAGGTTTTAATAATATTGAAAGCAATCACCTGGTCTCAGCTTTCACTGTAACAATATTCTAACCATGAAATATTACTGATTTCTTGCCATATTTTAACATTATTGCAATCCCTCTCACAAGATGCTGTCAAATGATACTACAAGACTTGGTTTTATCTGACCAAAACATTCAAGAAAATGAAGAAGAGCTGTTCTTCTTCACTTTTATTTATTTATTTTTTGTTAACAGGTGCTTTTGATTCACTAAAAGCTTTCCATCCTCTCATCTTCTAACCATTTTACTCATCTTTAGGCTTGTTCTCACCTAGAAAAGGCTCTTTCAATGTTCTTTCACTACTTCAATCAGAGTGATGGTGGTACTGACTTGGAGTTACTCACCTTCTTTGGCTTGGATGACAGTTAATTTTGTGCTTTTACCCAGAATTTCACCACAGGCACCTCATTTTCTCAATTCTTCTTCTGTGAATTTCTTTTTCCAGTGATCATCTCTAGCAGATTTTACCTCAAATGTGAATGTAAACAATGACCCCTGAAATAGTGAAAGCACAAAAGGGGATGAGCACGTACAGTGGTGAAAAAACATTAATTCTGTTTCTTTTATGACATCTTTAACACTTACAGCTGAAATGTAAAAGGTCTGGTTATCAACCACAGGCCACAGCTGGAGAGAAAACATCTCCCTCTGCAATGATAGCTTGACACTTGCCTCAGGGTCAGAAAGGGACCCAAAGGTTGTTTTTGTTTTAACATATCCTTTCAATATTTTCGTTTTCACTCGGAAATATGAGAAACGCAAACTAGGAAATGTCTTTGTTTCCCAACAAAGTTTTTCTGGATATATCACTTAATTTTTTTCATCAGTATTGCATTTGTTTTATTCTGTATTTTTTATTCTTTTGTTTGACCTTTTGCAAAAGCAATTCCTTCCTTCTCGTCAAGCGTACTTGTGTTTTTCTTAATTTCTGACATTTTTAGACTCAAAATTCCTTCTGACAGAAGAATACACTTCTTTTTTTAAGATGGTGCAGATTTGAGTTAGAATGGGAGAAAATAAAAAGGGAGGAAGTAGCAAAAAGAGAGATAGTCAAGAAACCATGAATGAAAATTTTGAAATCAGGACCGTTTTCTAAAATAAAAATGTATACTAACATTTCCATATGTGTTTTACTAGGAATAACTCATTTTAAAAGCCCTATAAAAAGCTCAAATTTTTACTGGGATGGAAATATTCTTCTGTCAGAAATAGCATTGCAGAGCAATAGTTATAACAAATTACAGGAATTCACTTCCAAAATGTCACATTTACTTTTCCAGTCTCTTTTTCCAGGTTTCTTCTTGCCCTCTCCTATGACTTCTTTTCATGCACTTGCTTCCTTCTTTTTAGAAATAACCTCATGTTTCTCATCTCTGTAAGCTTTTAGTAAATGTCTTCCTATATAACATCTCCATATCTTGGTACCATCACCTCTAATATTTCCTATTTCTCTTTGTTTTATTCCTTCTTCTGTCTCTTCTGTTTATTCCCTAGTTCCCTCAACTCAACACCCATCCCTCACTTGAGTCTCCTCTAAGTGTGCTCTCAATAAAAAAATGCTGGTATCTGCTCCTATTGTGACTGGCTTTCTTCTGCTACCTGCAATCCACCTCCAAATACTTATACCTTGGGGGAGGAAAGGAAGTCTTTCTTCTCTGTGTATGCACCTCAGTGATCTCTGACTGCTCTTTTTCAAATTGGAACTTGCCCAACGTGGCAGGCAGTGAGGAAACCATGGAGCTGTGTGGCGCCAACACTGCTGGCCAGCCCTGGTGTCACACACTGGCTGCACGAGGGGTCCCCAAGCACAAACTACTCACACAGCTGCATTCTCCTGCTCAGAAATCAGGACAGAGCCTCCAACAGCCATGAGATGGTGGGATGATGGGAGTAGCGTTGCTTCTAGACAGAGATACTTTGCAAAACTCTGTACTTCACCCATGTCCAGGTGAAAAGATCCACCTTCACCCCTTCTCACACAGGGTTCCCTTGCAGCAAACCTGAGGTTATACCAACTGATTAGCTAAAAAGTTAATTTCAAAGACCAGGAATAGACTTTTCTGAATTACTAAAGGGAACAAAATGAAGCCTTTCATTTCTATGCTCAGTATGAATGGGAAAGCAGAATAAAATAAGATGTGAGTCCTCCTTTTTAATGGTTTTCCTCCCTGTGGAGAATTTTCATTTTATGTTTTATTTCAAATGGTAAGAGAGTCAGTCTTGATATGAATGATATCAGGGTGGTGACATGGGACCCATCTCAGTCTCTAGGTACAGTATAAATAATAAGTAATAATCTTGGCAATATCCAAATTTCTATGAGAATTTTTGGAAATAGTATCACGAAGATTAAATGCTACTTCTAATTTTTTAATCAGTTTCTCACAGACAGCAATGCACAGGTGCCTTGACCTTAAACTTAGGTAATTATTATAATTAAAGAGCTAATACTCCATTCACAAATGTCTGCTGCACTATCTCTATTGTCTAAGCCCCGTTATTGTGCATGTAGTTCCTTTTCTGTTCCCGGTTTCTTTGGAACTCTTCCAAGATTTACTCAGTTATTGTTTAAAGCCTTTCTCAGTATGTTAGTCTGATGGTGTTTTGTGCTCTGCATCATATGACTTATGAATCATTCCAGTTTTGGAGAGATATTTTCTATATCCATTCAAAAACATTACCCATCCCATATTCAGTAAATATATTACTCCTCTAATTAATAATTTCTGCTAACTCCCCAAGTAAATAAATCCTTTCTTTATTATGTTGAGTAAATTAGACAAATGAATGTTTTGTAAAACTTGCAGCCCTTTTGTGTTCCCTTGGGTCCCAGTCTGTCTCACTCCTTGCCTTTTTTATTCCCTTTTTCAGTGAGCACTACCCATATACCTCAGCTGTATTTACAGAATTATTTGGTCTAATTCTGTCACCAGAATGAAATCTATGTAAATGAAAGACTTTCTCAGTGTGCCTGTCAAACCATATTCCTTCCCAACCACAAATTTCTGCTCAAATTATTTTAAAATAGTTTTTGCTGTGGGATGGGAAGGAGGTACACACACTGAAGAGAAATATTTAATTTCAATTTCAGACATTTTAGAGAAAACTAATGTATTGATTAAAAGAAAGCAGTACCTCTTCCTGCTTTACCCTACAGCCCATCTTGAATAGAAGAAAAGTTGGTTCAATTCTTTTTTTTGACTGAGGGATTTTGAACCATATCTCCTGAAAAAATATTTAACTACCATGTTACAGAATTTTCATATTCTAGGATAAAGACTCCCTCAAATCTCTCCTGCTGGTGCTATTCCACTTGGTTTAATATGCTTAAATATTCTGAGGCACAGTGAAAATGTCTCAGTAACATGAGGTTTGTGGTACTCCTGTGGAAAATGGGGCCTCAGGGTTCAAGTCTTTGCTTCAATAAATATGTAAATATTTTAAACAAAGCAGAATTTTAACAGGAAAAAAAAAGAAAAAAAGAAGGAATTTAAACCAAAGTGTGACACGCTACAATCTCCAAGACATTCTCCTGGATGAGGAGAGAGTATGGAGCCCAGGCCTTCAACAGATGAAGCATGAAACAGAAAATGGGGATTCACGGATTTTGTGAAACTAGTGTGGACAACTGTTTTTCGCAGTAAAGACATGTTCAGCCCCTGTGTAGTGATTCTGCTGATAGTTCTGGCACAATAGAAGATGCACTTTAGTTTAAAAGAACTTGCAGAAATGCTAATCAAACCCTATACTTCATTTTGGTAATCATAACAATAGTGAAATTTATGTCCTTACAAAAGAAGCTTGGGGAAAGGAAGGAAGCATTTCTGCAAACGATGTCCTCAGAGGTTAGAATTTGGTAGTTTTCATCATTGTGGAAAATAGGTACCAGTGTGGTGATGGCAGGTAGAACAAGAAGTAAACAGAAAAGGGGTTGACTTATACAACCACCAGATGATGTTTTTAAAAAATAAGTATTATTGCCCAACAAATGTGTTACTGTTCTGAGCAGCAGGTGAAGGATAGATACCTACTCTGGACATAACCTGAAGCTCCATTTCCTGTGCAGTATAGATCTTAAGGTTGAAACACATAATGATATTTTTATATAACCTATATATGAACGATTTGAAAAATGTCATTTTATATAATTTCTACGGAAATAAGAAAACATGCAGGGGTCTGCTTTTCCTTCACAGAGGCTTAAGGACTTGCTTCAGTCAGACCCTTCACAATGAACCTAATTTAAAACAAAAACCCAGTTCAAAAATACACACATTTTATAAAGCTTGCCAAGGAACACTCAAATTACATGTAGCACTCCATGAGAGAAATAGTGTAAGCAACATCAAGTTTATCTGCTAAAATTTTTACTGTCATGTTTCTGAACCTTCCTCTTGCAAAACTTGAGCTCCTTTCTTCAGAAGAAATCCTGCATATTTTCTGAAATGACGTGTTCTTTTATTCATAAAGTGTTCATTAATTAAAGCAAGGCAATATTGTCAGCAGAGATGCATCTGTTACTCTTAGGAGTCTCCAGGACAAATTCTGTTTTGGTGACGTCTGTTTTGCTATTGTCCTAACGGAGCAAATGGCTAAAGACCGAGTTCTTTCTGATGTACACATGTTATATATGCAATTAAGTCTTGCTATAGTAAAGAATCACTGTCAGCAGAGATTATTTTAATGGATGTACAGTATTACTTTAAACTAAGTCTTCACCATCTGTTCATCTTAATTACAAATGCAAAACCAACATATCTTACATTAGCATCAGAAAATGGGGAAATATCAGTGACTGAAATGTCCATATATACTCTTTGTGCAATACTGCATGCATCTGTGCCATTTTTCTTCTCCTCTTCCAAGCAACACAAATTGGGAAAAGGGGGAGGAAAGAAGGGGCTAGAATTATTCCTCACAGATAATTTTCTGGCATGGTTGAATATTTTTCTGGCAAACAAGGATTCATTATGAAACATTTCAATATATTATGCTTTAGAATGATTTCCAAAAGTATGTACTTGCACTTGTACCTCATTCTAGCTCTTTCTGCTGCCAGATTATCAGGGAAAATGAAAGAGAGAGCCAACACATGCTAATGCCATCTAATAAATCACAAAAATGGAGGTAAAAGAATATGCAAGAATATTCTGATTTATACCAAACTGAGAGATAATAAGGAAGTAAATTTTTAAAACACAGCTCTATATTTCTGACATGATTTTACTTTGTACAGACAAGATAGACTTATAGAAAATAATAAAATAAGTGAGTGAGAGTACAGCCTGTCTATAATCTGCTGCAATTTGATAGCTTACTAGTAGATATTGGGTCCCACAACTGTGCATCACTGTGGAAGCAGAATCACAACAGTTAAGATTCAGTTAAGTTTACTGATTTGAAAGTATTTTGCCATCCCTTGTTGACTCAATTAATCTGGAAATCTGTTGTACTTTGTGGTACAAAGACATGCATCCTGACTAGATTTTGATCGAGACTGAAGGAAAACTCAGGGAAAATTATAATAATATCTTGCAAGATACTATTATGTGTCAAAAACTTATGAAAAATAAAATCATTTTTAAAAACCAAAAAAAACCACCCTGGCAAAGATTCCATCACTCTCAAATTTTCTATCTAGTTCTCATGCAATGTGGCAGTCAACTTTTAACATCTTGCAACCAAGATATGTCCAAATCCACAACTCAAATTTGGCATGTCTATCCTGGGATAATCCATGGACATAAATATATGAGAAACATAAGTGATGATATTGTTCTCTACTTTACACATAGGAAAATATGCATAGAAAAGTCTAATTCCAAACTGGAGAAACCTGATTAGAAGACAATATTTTTTTTTTTTTTTTGTGGAGTCTTATCACTAAGTGATAAGCACTTCAAAGAGATGGTTGGCATTGTGTCAATAAGAAGGATAATCAAACTCAAACAGAGGTATAGGATGCAGGACTAGTTGATATATAAACTCTGTATCACTTGTAATTGTCTAAAACTACAGTATAAAGAAAAAAAACCTATGCAAGTCTCTAAGAAATATATTAGTGGAAATAGGTTTGGAGAGATATTTCCCGATAATTTTTTACTTTAAAAGTTGTCAGGAAAACACCATAAATCATTAATGCTGGTAATTTGTACTGGGGAAATGTGTATGGCCTTACATTACACCATCTTACATAACAATACCAAATATGAAAATCAAAACTGCTCTGTAATAAACAGCATTTTTACTGATTGCACATGATTATGTTAAGCAGCTTCTTCTAACAGTGTCACAGAGGTGATTTAATAGCTCCTATAACTAATCTTCCCAGATGACCTCTCCCCTCTGCTGATGAAGCCTATTCAAAACCTACTGCCCTTTGCTCATTTTGTCATCTTTTATTTCTGAACTGTTTTGATCATAAATACTTCAGGCAAAATTCTTCTTTCCTCTGAACAAATTTTCTTTGAACACCTCAGCTCACCGATGTGAGTGATGTAAAAGAAAACATGTCCTTACCATTGTTCTCATTATTAATATTATTTCCCTGAAACCACCATATCAATAAGTATAAGAAATCACTCATCAGGTATGTGACATCTGTATGAAGTACTGCAGTTTCCAGCCTCTTTTTACCAGCAAGGATCAAATCACGGCTCTGAGAAGAAAATTCACACAGTTCCTTTTTAACAAAAAATTGAAAAGAAAAACCATCTCCTAGAAATACCAAACCGGAAATGACTGTCTTAAAACGTTGCCATCAAATTCAAATAATGTAGAGAAAACTTCTTACCTAAAACCAAATATGCATGCACTGAAAATACACAGAATGCTGTGAACCACAGTCAACTTCAAAAACCAAACCAAAAAGAAACCTGGAAGGAGTTAAAGAGCAAGTCATATCATTATAGCTGGAATAGCATGAAATTCAAAGTTATTATCAAGGTCAAGAAAGGGGAAGAGGAGCGGCCGCAGGGGAGTCCCGGCGGTGGCAGAGTCCCTAGGGGGCACTGCGCAATTAATATTGGCGGAGGCGGCCACTGCCACAAAGACAGGGCTGCTGCCCAAAAACGTGAGCAAGCGTTTTGTTCTCCCAGCAGCTTCCTGATCACACTATAAACCTCTACTATTTGTCCTTACAGAATAACGAACTACTTTCCATCGTAAATATTTTCCTCTAGGATCATTTAATATTCTAGTAAAATGCAGGAAGTGCAGAATGTATGGACAACAGCCAGACAGAATGGAAGAACAGCAGTAAAATACTCCTGTTTGGGAAGGGGGCAGGTAGAAAGAAGATTAAATAAGTGTTAAAGTCGTCTTGATTATAAAGGTAAAGTAAAACTCAAGTTTATATATATATATTACACATAATTATTTTGCACATAATCATAAAAAAGAGAGCTACTATTGAGTTTATAAAACAAATCCTTGATACAATGAGATTTTTCTGATTCAGCTTCAGAGTTGAATGATTTTTCACACAATAGAGTAAACAAGTCAAATTTGTGGGTTTTTTTTCTACAAGAAAATGCAATACTTATAGTGTCTGCCTTATGAAATTATCAAATAAAGAAGCACCTCTATTCTTGAGCTCTAAACTCAGAGCTAGTGATCAGAGCAGACTTGAAGAATGCTGAGAGAGTACCTGCACTGTGCAGGACTGCCAGCCACTAAAGCCACATTTCACAGTTTGAATCAAGTAGGTGCCAGGACACGGCCACCTTGTGAGTGAGCAGTTTAACTGGGTGCCTCTATACTGTGTGTATATCTGCAAGTGGGATGATATGACATTTTTAAACTTGAGAATGTAGGAATCGTGGGAGTTGTGTTCATCCATATCAAATAGCACTATACACAGGAAAGGCAAAAATATGGACCTTTCATATGAAAGGACCTTTCATTCTCAGTTGTTTTTCCTGATCCCATGTTAGAACTGATAAATAACATTAAGGCTTTTTTTTACACTAAACCCCTATTTTGGAAACTGAAGGCAAGTAAGGAAAGGAGTGCTGTTGGACAAGATTTTATATTACCTCTGCCATTGTTTGTTGTCATTGAGGACTTATGCCCTTCTCTAATAGCTTTAGACATAATCTTCCAATTCAGTCCTCTAAGCATGAAGTTCCACACAAAATGCTATCCTGCCATGAAGGTTGTCATATTAAAGCCACTTCTAGAAACTTCACCTAAACCATCAGCTTTGCATTATTGGTATTTAGAGCAGGTTTAAAGCAGGCTGGAAAAATCAGAGTTGCAACTTTATGAGAAATTCTATTCTTGAAAAAGAAGAGTTTTACTTATTAGCAAAAGTTACAAAAGACCAAGCTTTCCCAAAGAAGGGGCAGAGGAACTAGTTTTGAGATAACCAAAATATTTTGAAAATTTCAAAGTAATATCATGCCAAGAAGTTGAGTGATTACCAGCTTTAGAGCAAAGAGTCCAGAATCCTTGGAAGCTTAGCTTACATCTTTTAAAAATTCTTCAAAACCAACACAAGACATTTTGGTTGCCATTACTCTGGGATTTTGAACCAAAATTTGCTTCATTGTTACATATCAAAGTAGTTGCAAGAGATTCAATAAAGACACCATGAGTGTACCTGCTTCTAAAATTAAAGTAAAAAAGAGACAAATATACCAAGATCAAGCTTCAATAAGCATTGCCTTCAGCCTGGTGCTGTGAAAGAGACTATCATCCATCAGACACATAGGAACAAACTTTGTAATTAAAAAAATTTGCTGATGAGAAAAGCAGAAAATCTTTTTTTCTGCAGATTTTTTTCCTGATATTCTAGAATTTCATTTCATAGCATTCTTTCATCATTGACTACATTTTATTGTGCATTGTAAATATAAAATAATTTATTTCTATAACTCTAGGCATATTCCTAGTAAAATACCAGTTTTGAAGCTTTTCTATTTAATGCAAAAATAATAATTTAGACATTAATACAACTATAGTTTTGCTGAACATATATTTTGAGAAATATTGCAGTATTTTTACTTTATCAGTCAAAATGGGGTAAATGTCACATTATTTTCCATGAATTTCCAATATATTAAATAATGCTAGTTTCTTCTTCCTACATCCTACTTGAGAGCAATTTCTCTATAATGCAGGTCCCAAAGATTTGCAGAATTTGATTTTGATGAACATGATGAGTTAATTTGAAGCAACATTCCCTGCTACCTCAGAACAAAATCTAGTCACAAATAACCTTGAAACACTATCTGTTTCATGGAACCGTGTAAACAAGGAGCTGACAACTTTTACAAGGCAATTGGTAAGATTATATGTTTCTTTCCTAAATTACAGATAAACTGTGATAGTAGGAACGCAGTAGGAGCCAGGAACAGGCGTTTAGGTTTCACCTAGCCACTTGTCTGGTACCCTATCACCTGCCTGTGAGGTGGTGGCTTCCCAGCTTGTGCTGTGTCTTACAGAGCTAAGAACTGAGATCTTCTGCCTCTCACACCACAGCCTTCACCCCCTGCCCGGGCTGCACATCGTTTGTCATGATCCCTGCACTCTGTTGGGAACTGGTGTAATAGGTGCTGAATGATGGTCTGAATTTGGGATAGGTGCCCAAACAACAAACATGGAAGTTAAATTAGCATTCCTTACAAAGGCTGAGAAAAATAAAAAAGAAAAGAGCAGATGAGAAACCATGCACACATATGGTGACCAGCCTTCTTCATTTGCCTTCTGACATTGCTTACTGATGGAATGTACTCACAAGAGCAGCCTATGTATGAAACCAGACAATCCACAGAGCAGTATTCCAGGGTCAGAATTTGAAGCTCTGCAATGATGGGAAGAAGAATCATAGAATCACTAAGGCTGGAAAAGACCATCAAGTCCAACCATTAACATAGAAAGAAACTTTAAAATCTGCTGTTGAAACTTTAATCCCCCTGCTGACACACAATCTGACTTGGGTCACTCATTGTGAAAAGCAAACATTCTCTCCTTGCTGGCATTTGGGAGTCAGCAACGCTTTATGAACTGCTTCCACGTAACAAACATCACAGCAATCCAAAATCCATATCCTGACCTTCTCCTTAAAGTCTGGAAGCTTGATAAAATTCCACTGAGCTGTGAAAGACTGTCAAACAGTATAGACTTTGCTTGATACTACTTCCAACTCCAATTAAGAAAGCCTTTTCACAAGAAGTCTCAAGAATTCAGCTGATAATTATAAAAATAGGACTAAGAGTATTTATTTTTGCATGATAGCAGGCATTCTTAAGATATTTGAACTATCAAAGCAATGAACTAGAATATAGTAGTAAAATCTTCATAAACTGATCCAAGCTGTTCCAACTGATCCTGATCTGAACTTCTGTGATTCCCAGAGCAGCCAGAGGGAACAAAATGCACAGTTTTGACTGAGTCCTGCTTTGCATTTTGTGTTAATTCACCTTCTCTAAATGTAGGGAGTTTTTAAAGGAAACTAATTTGCTTTATTTCCATTCTCATACATCATGCTTGTCTGTTGAATCAAAGTTGGCAATTTTCACCAGCCAGTTGCAAACAAATTGAGAGATTGAAAGGTCACAGAGATGTTAAGTTCATCCAGGTTTCAGAACAATCCTAAATCCCACAAGGCCATGTTAAAAAAACTAAAACCAAAACCTAACAAACAAACATTTACAGCCATGAAAAAAGTAAGTTTTCCTTATGTGAGTTACTAAAATTCCTATTTGAATAGAGTAACAAGTTCTAGCTGTGACTGAGGAGGTCCTTTTCTGTTGACAGAGAGGCAGCACAACAAACTTAAGCTATCTTAGACTGCATGACATCTGGCTCCAGGCTCAGTGCAGTTTCTACATGCACTGCTTCCTGTCACAGTAATTAAGTGCATTTTTCTTGATTAACAAAAATCCAAACAAGATAAAGAGCTAATTTGCTTTCTGCTTTGGGTCCCAGTGGATGAAGCCTGTATGTATTTCTTGGGGGCTCTTCATCATTTAGCACTGAGAAAAATCCAATGACTTTCCTGAGAACACTACAAATGGCTAATTTTTGGATGCACCAAGATTTTTGTAATAGGACACTTTATTTAAATTTATACTAAAGTCATTTTAAGCTTGAGGAGATGAAAGGAAAAAGCCAATGAGAACAGAAATATTTTCTTATTTTACCTTGCTATGAAATGGGAGAGGTGCAGATTTTGAGTGTGCAAGTGTGCCAGCAATTCAAAGCTGATACCAATTTAAATTTGTATGAGAAACAGAGGGTGAAGCAACAAATACAAAACAAATCTAACCAAGGCCATTTTTCTGTTAAAACTATGTGGAATGCAATAAGTGAGCACCCAGCAAAAGCAATGAGTATTTTGTTCTGCAAAATGGACATGGAAATCCTTGCTTGTATGAACAATCCTAAATTAAATGACATAATGACTGTCTAACAAGTTTAGTGGGAAAAAATTAATAAATCATTAAAATAATTACACTGAACTGGTGCAGAATTTAGCATCTCAGCACAAAAATAAAATCTACATGGGAATGGAAAGTCAAACCACTTTATCAAGTACTTGTCAGATTTAGAAACATGGAACGTATGCCGCAGAAATTCTTCCAAAAGAAGTTTTAGCAAATCTACATTTAAACCCCATTCTCTCTACCCAAATACTCTTTTGATTTTCTTTTCAAAACCCTCTGAATTCTAACTGCATAATAGTAACTGCTCCTATATGAGATGACCCCCTGGAATACAGATTTAGCAGATGACAGCTGATGCACCACACGATCCCTTTGCAAAATATGGGGCTAGTTAAACAGCATTAAATAAATCTCTTTTCTAAAGCTCTGTGTATGTTGCTAACATGCAGAGCTTTTTTTGTTGTTGTGTTTTGGGTTTTTTAGTATCCTTCATTTCCTATCTACATAAAATGGAGAACATTTGAAGCCATTGCAGTAAGGAATTTTAACACACCTGGATGGCTCAAACCACAGTCTCCCTCAGGGCTCTACAGAACATTTGACATGACCAGGAGCAGGCCAGTGGGTCATGCTGAGAAGGAGCCAACAATTCACAGTAAGTGAAGACTTCCTGGACGCATTAAAAATAAAAATGCTTACAGTTCATATTAAAACTGTGATAAATGCCTGGGGTGCTCAGCATATATCCCTAAACCTTGGAGGTTATTTTTAATACTCCTGCAGGTCACCTTTAAATGAATTTGCACATCAGTGATTAACTCTGCTAGAGCACATGCTATATGTATCAAAAGTAAAGAAACTTACATGTGCTGCGTGGCAGCCTTAGACAACAGGTTCATTGCAGCATTGTAGTGCTCTCATGATTCTGTTAAAATTCTGGTCAGCTTCTCCCAATCAGATACTGGGAAGTAATGAGGTTCTCCAACACCATGGGCAAAGTGGCAGTAAATTAGTGGCTTATGGATAAATATGTGCTCATCAACACCCTGGTGCTAACAATATAGAGGTATAAACAAGTATTCACCCAGCATATTAACCCTTTATCACAATTTTCTCTTTTTGTGTATGCACTTATGAAATCTGGGAACAATCCTGTTAACTATAGAACCAGTAGATAGTATTTTAATTTATTTTCTGTCAGACTCTAGCAGCATGCCATTTCTAGAAGTTCTGGCTGCTCCATCTCCTGGACTGTGTCTTCTCTCTGTAGACAACTGAACAGGCTATCAAATGCAAAGCAGATTTTGTTGATTTTCATTTCAGCTCCTTTTCTGGAGGAAAACAAGTTCACCCCAAAATTATGGGACTATTTTTCCCAGGCACTTTATGCTATCGTTTTTCTCTGATCTCCTTATTCTTAAATAGAATAGTACATTCTATTTCTGTGTATCCTTCATTGATTATGAATATTCCCCTAGTCTTTACCATGGCATGCAACCATAAGGTGGTAGCATCTGAACAGAAAAAATATAAATAATCTCATTACAAAGAAGAAACTTCAATAACTATGCTTCTTCAAGTAAAACAGAGGACAGAATTCTTCTTATGACTCTAGTGATTTTGTTTTTATCCTCTTTTCTATTATATCGAAATTATGTTCATTCAGACCAGGAACAGAGTAAAAAACCACTCTATAATAAACAATTTATCTATAAAAGATATAGTTTGAGTATAATAACATCCCTTTCATCTTCCTAATACTTAGGGTATAATATGCTATGAAACAGGGCAGATACCTGTCCTACCTCATGCTGAGAATCATACCTGCAAGTACCTTCTGTAGCATGGATGAAAATTTTGTTAAAATATTTCGTATTTCTTCCTCCATACGTTTAACTAAGGAAATACAGCATGATTTCATGGAGCCATAAAAGGACTAAGAAAATAAGAAGCTATATATCACTGGGGTGGTGAAAGTGCTCCCTGCAAAAACATTTTCATTCAAACATTTCCTTATAGATGATACTATTAATCCCTCATTAGAAACAAATGTTTCAGTCAGTGATATGCATTCTTGGGTCACCAAAAGATGAATATTTACTTTCCACAGCACCTATGCTTAATGGACAATAAATCCTGTTGTAAATAATTAGGTTGTTTGTTTGCCTTGGAAACAGAGGATCCTTCCCATTTTCCCTTCTTTCTATGACTTTCATCTTTGTTATAATCCCATTTTACTTACCTCTGGCACACCTCTTTCTCTTTAGGATAGCCTGACTGTATCCTCCTGGAGTCCCAGCTTCTGCTGGGAAATTTTTTTCCTGGATTGCCTCTTTTGCTCTGTATTATTCCTAACTTCACTCCCAGTATAGATTATCCTGACACAAAGAATACCAAAGGACCACACCAGCATTATGAAAAGCACATCAGACCTGAGGATAAGACACTTGCAATTGATTCTGATGTGTTTTCACCTCGACCCTTTAGTATACCCTTAATTAATTATTTCTCTGATACTCCAACTCTCCATTCTGTCATTGGTTGTTATCAGTCAACAAATGTTGGCCTTCTTAAAGGCAGTAAAAATGTTCCTCTTCACTTCAGGATGTCACCCAGAGTGCCAGTTCCAGCATGGTTTCTTCAAGAATGTTGCATTCATTTTTAGGAATTGGCAGATTAGAGTGTCTCTGCTGCAAAGTGCTAATACAAATGCATTCACTGGGGCTTTTAGAGCAGGGAATCACCCTGACACTTAAGACTAAATTCAACAAGCATGTTAGTAAGTATTTGGTGTGTAGGTGACTCATGTAACCATACTTCCCCTACTGTCTTCGTATTTATGTACAAGTTGATTCAATATAATTTATCTGGTTTTATGTCTAGCAGATATAATTATTGGGAAATTTTATTTGGAAATGTTCCATGATTGGAGTATTTCTTGTTAAAATGATCCTTTCTTGCACTGACTTTTTGATCCAGATGTACTATGAGATTCAAAATCTGCTCTCCTCCTTGCTTCTAAACAGATGTTAAATAAGCTGCCCTCAGGAACTACGGGTAAAAATCCTACCTCAATCCAAAGATTAATATTTCCAAATGCATTGAATAAAGGAAACTGTCTTTAAATCCTAGAGATAACATACAAAGATCAGAAACTGTTGAAGAATAGAAAAACAAATTATGCTCTCAGCAGCACAGTTGTTCCAGCAATACCTCTTATGACCAGAAAGATTTTTACTATGCTTTTTTAACATTGATTTCCCTCACCAGCACTCTTTCAGGCTTCCCAAATTGCTGCTGTCTCCCACACACCTGCTGATGGTCTCACACTACTGCTCACTTGTTGCCAGCTTGATCCACAGTACTAAAAATGTTCTCACTCATATAGAAAGTGACAGCTGAATTTGTTAAAAGCTAACCCAGATAGGAAGGCTAAACAAAAAGAAAGCTAGCTTGGGAAAAAAAAAATTAACACTAGGTTCACTGAATTGCCAAATCTAATGGTATTTTTTCAGTGATTTTTTTGAGGAAATGTATGTTCAGAATTGTTAGATGTTCTTTGCTTTCCCTTATCTTTTATCTCCATCCTCACTTTCTGCCTGCATGCAGGAGGCAGTACAGGAACTGTAATGAGAGTGCTTTTTCAAGAAAGATCCTGCCAAACTTAGTGGGCACAAGGCAGCAGAAGGAAATGGAAGAACCATTCATATTTGAAAAGACAACCACCATGGTAACATTTGAATGTGGACTTGAGAAGGATGAGAAAGGAAGCCATCATCTCCAATGGGAGTCACTTGGACTCCCCAACACTCTGCATGCTCTTCCCTCCCTGCAGTCTGCTCTGCCCATAAGCTTCTGGTAATTCACACAACTGGGAGGGAGGAGAGGACATATCAGGGGTCCTAAGGTTGTGCTTAAGTTTGGTGGCTAAACAAACACACACATAAACCAGGACAAAAAAAGGAAGAGGAAAAAAGAGGCAAAGAAAGAAGCAGCTGGCAGTTTTAACCCAGAGCCCAAATTTTATCCTTTGCTATGTCAGACCCCATGTATTAGATGTCTCCTTCCTAGACTATAGCAGAGTGGAGTGATGCCATGTAAGCTTTACACTTGAGCTGCCCTCAGTAAGAAAACAACCTGGTTACATGGGAACCAGACCTATGTAGATGTATTTACCTGGCTTTTTCAAGTGTGCAGGAGCCACAGATCTGCCACATTTAGCTTGTTTCTGGTACTTGAATCAACTAGTTCAAGGTTCACACCACAGAGCACAGTAGTTTGCTGTATAGACAGGCTTAGAATAAAGACATTTGGGAGAACTACTATTTGCAGGAACTGCTCACATTCAGTTTCAGAGCAGTCTGGAACACAAACCTGTTTTCTTATTCATGTGGCAGCTTGACACAGGTGCCAAAATTTTGAGCTTTCAAAATATTTTTATTGTAACATGTCAGTATTTTGCCCTCCACATCCTGCAAGATCATCAATCATATTCATATTCTTGACTGGACTAGAGGCATTACTCCAACATTCTGAAAATTTGGTCTGCTCTCTCATTCCTGCTACTCTTCCCTCCAAGAAGTGCCTTGGAACAGCACAAGAAGCAAGACATGTGAGTTCTACTAGTAAATCTAGCAAATGTATTTGATAAATACTAGACTTCCAGCTAGAAGCTTTATGCAACAGAAACTTAGGAATAAGATCACGGCTGTTATGCAATGCATTACAGTTTTTAAAATAATAATTACAAACAACAGCAACTTTTTCAGGCGTTTCAGAACAATTTGGAATGGACTGAATCCAGTTCAATTTTATATGAAACACATGGTCAAATTTATTCTCTTGGTATCTTCACCCTCCAGAGTTTGCAAGGTAATTTTCAGGCTTGTAGGAGAGTTGTACCTTGAGATTTTATAAGCACTTCTTCTATCCTGATAATTATAACAGTCTAGATATCTCATGGCTAAGCTCCTCATTGACTGAGAATGCTGCATTCTCTTTTGGGGGCCAGTGGACTACCATGAGGAAATGGCATTACAGAATTTAGATGTTCAGGTATAGTAGTTACTCTGAGTATTGACATAGCCTGCACATGTATATTTGGGGAACTCTCCACTGTTAGACTAGCAATGTTAAAAAACAAGTGTTACATAAACTGTACAAGAATCTATAATGTTTAGTAAAGAGGAAAAGCAAATTATAAATACAAGACCTACATAGAAAGACCTGTATTACCTGGAATATACACATCAAATCCCTAAAATTAAAAACATAGTTTAATCTAGCCACTGTGGGTAGAAAATTCTGGGTAATTTTCTGATGCAGACACATTGCATCTCATATAAGTGAGATGATAGATTTCACTACAGTGTAACTGCAGCTCCTGTGTTGCAAAGGATATTTATGGTCCTGCTCTCTATGGTGGTTAGAGCATCCATCTCTGGGGAGCAGTCAGTAAACAGAGAAAATTCCCTGATAGTAAAAAATAGTGTGTGTATAGGAAAGGATAATTATTTCTTTTAAAATATACCCACATAGATATTTTAATAACACTTAAACCCAGAAATTGAAAGCACAAGTCGAAAAGGCTTTCACAGCCAAAGCACACAGCGTTAAATATCTTATTCACTGCCTGTCTCACTCGATGGAGATCATAATTACTATCAAGTTAGTATGAAGCCTGCCAAATGTGCCTGACTTCAGGGCAGCGTGCTCCTTTGCAGCCATTTCCTTTTCAGAATGACTAATTATCTGCATATGGTTAATCAAATTGGGATAATTCAGAGTATGAATGTTGTTTCTAAAAAACAAAAATATGTTAGATAGCACCTTAGTGGAGTATCAAGCAAAAAGGAACTATAGACTTGCTAAAATTTCTTAAGGAGAATGACATATTGATCCCCTATCTTGGATCGATTCAACTATAATCCTATTATTGACATCTTTATGGTATTTTTAACAGTCATCTAAAACCAAGAGAACTCAAAAAAATTACCCAAGGATGGTTTTTTTCCCTTGTGTGGCTCAGACAGGACTGGGCAAAACACAGAACTCCTCATTTTCAGTGTTTATTCCTGTGTGAAAGAATAAAAAAACACCTGTAAATCAGAAAGCTTAAAAGACACAGCTAAACAGAAATTTCTAAGACTCATACACTTTTTTAGAAATTATGCTTTGGATCAGTCAACATTTTCAAATAAAATCATATCATAGAACATTGGTAATTAACCTAATTACAAAATATATTAATATAGGCTGTATCAGAACAGTGATTCTTAACAGTTAGAAAAAGCAGTATGAGAAGCTAATTGAGATGTGTTTCTCAATTCTATCTATTACAAAAAAGTATTGTTGACAAGTTCAATTACAATACAGAAAACAGTTTCTCAGAAACTGGAAAGATGGTTTCAATAAATGAATAAATGCTTAAACACTTAAAAAATCTATATCTTTTCAGGTATTAAAAGATACTAAGACTACACAAAAAAGGTTGCTGCTTAGGAAAAACTTAATGTAAGGCAAAAAACCAAGCTAAACATATTTCTGAGTAACCAGTGAAATATAAGTATAAAAGGAGACTAACAGTGCAAAATGGTAGCCAGGCACAAGGTCTGCTATTGGAGATAAAAGGACTCCTTCCTTTTTAGTTAATCAACTCTCTGAATTTCAGCTGAAATTAGCAGGTGGAAAGAATTGAACCTGAGCTTCTTGTTCAAGGCAATGAATGAATGGTTGAAACACCAACTGAACCTGCCCACTCAAACACTGTCCCCACAGCCAAGACAACTCTCACAGCCAACAGTGAATCTCATTATTAGGAGCTACCTTATAGGAAAATAGTGCAATTCACTAATTATAAAGTGTCATGGTATTACTTCAGTATTAATACTATAATCTCATTTTGATACTTTGATACTCATTTTGATCTCAAAAAGCACATGATTTAATTAAGCAAGATATGTTACAACCATGTGGATGTGCAAAGTTTGCATGTGTAACTATCTGGGATCACACACACATGAGAAGCCATACTGGGCCAGAGAAAGGATTAAATCAGACTAGGAGGTGGTCAGCAGCAGCCATGAGAAAAAAAACAACACAAGAACATAGGATATTTCCCCCCTAGTACTCGCATAGTTTCTGAATATTTTCGCCTCAGGAGATTTTCTGAGTGGGTTGTGCTTTATCTACCCACATAAGGTAGCACTCTTCCAGTTATAAACACTGGTCTCACCTTGATTGCATGAAAACCTGTGTTCATTAAAGCCTTTGGAAAGGAGTTGCAAAGGTCCTTTACCCACTGCAGGAAGTCTCTCTTGTTTTAAACTTCTCTCTCCCATTCCTTTCACACTTTCACAGTTCTTGCACTGTAAGAGACAGCAGTGAGTCTGCACACACCTTCTTGCTAGCAGTTGTGGTTTTGTAGATCTCTGCTGCTCCCGTTGCCTCCTTTCAATGCTATCATGATGGCCTCCCAGCTTCTGCACAGAAGCTGTTGGTTAAGTCATCTTTTCTGCCCTTCTCTGGACTTTTTCCAGTGCTAAAACTTCATTTTTGCAATGACATGTCTAGAGCTGCACTTGATTTTCAATGTCCTGGTGCATCATGGCTTTATACAGGGATAATTATGCTTTCTGTTTGCTCTGTTCTCTAATAATTTCTAACTATTGATTTATTTTTTTAACTACTGCCAAGCACTGAGATGATCTTTTCATGGAACAATTTATCATAGCCCCCACATCTCACTTTTCAGTGGTAATCATCAGTTCAGGCCCATCATCTTCTGTATGAAAAAGGCTTTTTCCCCCAGTGTACATGTACTTTACATTTATCCATTCTGAATTTCATCTGGATAATTTTATTACCCAATCACTTTGGCAATTTTTCACAACTGATCCTCATTATTACTACCTCGAAGAACATCACACTGTCACCAAACTTCTCATGTATTTTAAAATAGCATAGATCTCCCTTTTGGTACTGTTAATCCTTCCTCAGACCTATGCTAATGTCCCCTTCTCTCCTTAAAATAAAAAAAAAAGTTTCTGTGTGGGATTAGCCCCACTTTGAGGTACAACAAATACCAGTACAAAAATGCATGACCATTTTGACATTTTTATGTGTTGGTCATCATCTGTTTGTGCTAAAGTGATAAAAAAATGTTTAGGGAAAATTCTGATCCCTGAAACTGGTTAGCCCTTAAATCCTTATGGCTACTTTGATTACAGTTTTATTTTTAGTCTTTAGTATGCAGCCCTGCTTACTTAGTTTAGACACAGCTTTGCTTTTCTGAATGATCTTTCTTACTTCTAATAGCTTTTTTTCCTTTTCTGATTAGCCATGCCAGGCTCTTTTCACCCTTTCTGAAGTCTTTCCCAAAGGATGGGGCATGCTCTGCTGCTGTGTTCCTACTTCAGAGATCTTACTGCCTGGAAGAATTTAATTCTTTTAGTGGCCCATTTTAGCTTCTTTTTAGCGGGCTTCCCTGTTTTCACAGAGTTGTTCTTTTTGAAGTTAAGCATACTTGTGGTTGATTTTTTGGCCTTTGTTGCTCCTGTGGGGGGACTGATTGAAGTACATTACGGTCACTGTCACAGAGCAGCGGTTCCATTGTGAGATTCCGAAGCAGATCCTGCACATCACTCGGGACACAAACAAGCTGTCACTCACTGAGGTCTGGCTGTTTCAGGAGCTGATCTCAGGCCCCCTCTCTGCTTTGCTGCTCCGTCAGCTCAGTCACAGGTGCGTGGCTCTCTTGGAGGATTTGCACGTGGGTCTATCAGAAATGGGATTAAGGGAACTGAATTGTTATTTCCTTTAATAGTCTATGCATTTCATAAATATAGCACAGACACAAGCTTTCAGAAAAGTGTGACTGTTGAGGTGATTGCTACATGCACATCCTAACAGACACATTTTGGAATTCAAATCATAACCACCTTAAAAGAAATAGAAACCCCTGACCCTGAGCACAGGTACAGGCAGTGGCAACCAAGGTTTGATACAAGGCAAGAAAAAAATGCTATACAACTACCACAAACAGCTCATTTGAGCTGGCAGACAAAACACAGCCAACACATCCTCCCCAAAACTCCAAAACAAGGAATTCATGAATCAATTTTAACACAAAATAAAGTTAATTCTTAAAAAAAAGAAAAAGGACTCCTCAGGCAAAGTTTTGCTCCCATCTCTTCATCTTTCATGAAAGACAGATTTCTGAAGTTCACCAGATACTTCCATCTATCTCTGTTTTGTGTGTGGCTGGTTTCCAGGCCCTGCAAGGAACAGTAGCACCATAAATCCTTAAGACACAAATGAAAACAATCTTGCTGCTGTGTGAAGGTTTGGAGACATCTGTGTACTCTTTCACTGTACCCCTTAGAGAGTCAAAGGACTTTTGAGGAAACCTAGGGTGTCTTACACATGATTATTGTTTTATAATACAGTACTTACTTGCTTGTGTAGGGTCCCATTACCATGCCTTGGCAATGGGTCTAACTGAATGTTTCCCTACATACTTTGTCCCCTCAGCCCCTTTTATCTGGTATTTATAACTGTTTAGTTCCTTCTTTCCTCAGTGCAAGGCAGAGCACCATCTGTCTGTTGTGCACTACAGTAACAAAACCTTAGGATTTTCATTCTCCCTAAATTAAGAGCTAGAGTGTTACTGTGAGCAAAAACACTTTGCTAAAATATGGCATTTGGTGTACCTACCCAAAGATGCTGATTTACTGAAAAACTTCCAGCAGTGGGATTCATGCATGTGACACACTGACAATTGTGGATTTCTTTTAACATCAGTTTCTGTCTGTCATACCTATGTAGTTACAAAATAACAAAGGGATAATAAAGTGCAATTGTATATTCACAGTTTGAGATTTCTATTGACAGATCTTCACACTGAATGCTTCTACAAGAAAGTGTGATTATATAGCTCTCTGTTAAAAGAGCTGAAAATCTCTCCTTTGTTACAACTCTCTTACACACCATTACTATCATCTGGAATATTTTAAGTGATGCGTCAAAATTGACAGGTCCAAACTTGGCCTCCTCTCACCAAGTTATATTTGTAGATTTGGAAGGTCTTCCATGTAGGAAAAAATTCCAGCAGGCACCTCCAATACAAGGGCTAACTCCTCTGTCTAACTGCAGGTCAGCCAACAAGCCAGCAACAATCTCCTTTTCTGTCCCCCAAATGCAGGTTTATGTTCTACACTATTCCTCCTCTTCTGGCCTATGTATTAAGCTGATACTGGGCTGAAAAATCACTCTGCTTACTCATTTACCTATGGGATAGATGGTTTTATTAGTTCAGCTTGTCGCCTCTAACTTTCCACAGCACCCTTGAAAGCTCTATTTTATTACCACCACTCGAGTGCTCTACCAGAGCTTTACTTACAACTTTCAGAGTAATCTTCTGGCTTCTCTTCTGTTACATATCAAATTGCATGGGATTAACAATGACAGATAGTTAACTTCTTGGATCATTGTTTTCTAGGCTGCAAATTAGCTCAACAAAATTTTCTCAATATATGAGAAAGTCAGGTGGTTCTCTTTATCTGAAGAAAAAAAAAGAAAAGAAAAGAAAAGAAAAGAAAAGAAAAGAAAAGAAAAGAAAAGAAAAGAAAAGAAAAGAAAAGGAGAAAAGGAGATTTTTATATATATATAATTAAATTATGTCTGTTGAATTTTGCTTCAATGAGAATTTGAAAGGATTCCAGGAATGAACATTTGTGTTTGTAAAAAAATTACTTAGAGATACTAAAATTTTTACTGCAATAGCATAGGACTGCAAATCTGGCTGTTGGATTATAATTGGCAATAGAAAAAGTATAATTTTAGGTCAGAAAAATCTGTAAATCCCTTAGCTACTTTAGGAAAAAAAAGAGAAGATAATGTAATTCATAGAGTTGGAATGTTTGTCTTTTCCTCCTCACATTAACAATCCAGTATAAATACAAAAAATTCATTTCAATGCATATGCCTAACACAGGCCATTAGACTATAAAATCTCCTGGTCTACATTTATTAGGCAGCTGGATGCAGAATATTAACATTTGGATCCAAGCATCCTAAAGTATTGAGTGTAAACTCCTAGCCCCTCTTAGCCACTTTTCCTGCAGACACATGTGTGTGTTTTAAAGTGAAATAACCGCAAAGGACAAAGGGCATCTTCCTTGATCCACTTCCTACCTCCCCCATCCTTCTGGAAATATAACAGAGTACACAATGGTGATTTGGAGTTCCTGGACATAATATGCTTCAAAGCCTTTCAAGCAAAAAGGCAACAAATCCAGAAACACACTCTAGTAGACTGTTTGGCTTCTGGGGAAAAAAGAACAGCAACATCTCTTTTTGCCCTTTCATTCTGCCAGTTCCAAAATATTTGCCATAACCAAAACTATAGCAAAACAGTAACAACAAAATACTATACTGCAGGTAAGCAAATAGAGCATGTATTCCCTCTAAACCAGACTGGAAATGCATTGCTTGGTTTGACAACAGACAGTTATAGAAAATGAGGAGCAATGTCTGAAAATGTATTTCCCATCCTGAGGCTCTGCATCCATTGCTTGCTTCTTTTGCTCACCATGCAGTAATTTTGTGTCTTGGCTGCACTAGTTATTACCTAGCACTCCTTTGAACCTTTCAGCACATCAGGGAGGCTTTCTAAGGCAAAGCTTTAAGTAGAACTTATATGTTAAAAAAATATTTTTCCCAAACTGCAGGAAGAAGTCAACATTAACCAATTTTTTTGCTGTGTGTTTTTAATGTCCCGATGTCTAAGTTAAATTTTCTTCAGGTTTTCTTTTTTGTCTCTAACAACTCTATTTTGTAGTGCCAAATGAAACTGCAAAATAAGATGGAACTCTTAGAAACCTACATTTCCCTCTGAGCCCATCTGTCTAGGTCTGTGCATTTAAACTCTAGTAATAGCTTTTTCCTCAGATAGCTGGTCACTATTTGGACTTACAAGAATGCATAAGCACCTCTGTAAGGTGCAATACAACAGTAAGTGACCAGAGAGCATCTCTAGAAGATTTCACTTGTTTACTTTGGCAAGTGCGGAAACATCTCATTTGTACCCTTGTGAAGGTTCTTCTTTTGTACATAAGGCTTCCTTTTTCAAAAGATAAGTATGAGTCACCTTCACAGCTTTGTGACTCTGTCCACATCAGGTAGGAACTCTCCAAAGACCACGAAGAAAGACCATAATGGAAATATCCACAGGTAGCAACAGGGAAGCAATAGAAACCTTACAAGATTCTAAGGTTGCATTAGTTTTTCAATACATTCCTTTTATGCTGAAATTTCCCAGTGAAGTTTCCTTGTAAAAAAAATCTCCACTGGCAGAAAGCAGGTGAGGAACTGGACACCTCAGAGCTGGTGCACAAGCTAAAGCTCCCACAGTCTACCTCCAGATTTAAAGGAATCAATGGCTTTTATGGTGGCCTTTTTAAAATTTCTTCTCCCACTCTGCAGTCCAGGGCAAAGACACATATTCCATTAATTCCTTTCTCTGAAATATCAGGTATTCAGTCTTTCAGTGAATGCTGCAGACTGATTCAGAGTTGGGTTCTTACAGCACTAAACATCCAAAACAAATAACAAAAGTGAAGGTAAACACTACAATATGGTCATCTTAAATAAATAGCATCAACTGAAAAGCACTAAAACTTTTAATAATCTCTATAGTCAAGGTATTGCTGGGTTAGAGAATGAAAGTAAATGGAAGAATCAGGAATAATAAGTTCATCAATGAAATTAATTACCTTTAACAGCTCAAAGGAGCATGATTTCTCTGTTTTCTCTTCCAAGTGTTTTTGAAAACACAGACAGCGAAGTAGATGCTGTTATAGCAAATGTTGAAGCCAGGCCTCAGGTCTAGAAGTAGACGAGCAGGTATTTCACTTTAAGTACCAGTCCTCACAGGAGACAGCCCATGGGATCTATCTGACCCAAACTCTTCCAATACCAACTGCTTCAGGGCCTAAATGTTTTTGGTTTGTTTTTATTTAGTATTAATTCGAATTGCTTCTCCTCTTCCAGATCAAGATGAACAATACAATTGACTGAAATCATATGTGACGTTAGTCATTAGTCATCTGCAATATTAATATCATGATTAATAATCAGAAGACGTTATCACAGACCAAACTTAAAATACTTATATATTTTAGCATATTTATGGTTTCCATTGTTTCAAATCTTGGAAAAAACAAATATTCCTTTTGTATGTTTGGCACTTCGTTTGTTGTTTTGCCTTTAAGTGCATTTAAAAAAGAGATGCCACCACAATGCCAAAAAGGAAATCTCCTTTTCTGTTTTTCACAGTGCTGAACTGTGCAGTACAAGAAGTGGGAGAATAAGTTTCACTATTATGATGTGCAAGCAAATTTGTTTAACTCCAGCCAGAAAACATCATGTAACTTTTTGCCTTTTCTGCCACATTTGCTCTGCAGGTGCTGAAGGTTCTCCAAACCTCATAAAGCGAGGCCTTCAAATAATTTCTCACTGATATCAGGGAGGATGACTTGAGATTCTGGGAGTTACCTATTTCTTTGCCATTGACACTCTCTTTCCCCACTACCTTTTCACTTATTTTTGGTTAATTCTTTGCTCCAGCAAATCATGTCCAGGAATCTCTGCAATTTATTTTACCTGTCTCAACCAGGCAGAACTGAAGGATGTACAGAAATAATAGCTATTATTTTTGAGTTTGTCTTTAGCATAAAGGCAGCAAAAATAATCTGTATATCACAGTATTTCCTGTTCATGTCCAACAATTCAAAATTGAGTAACCAGTGTGCCAAAATCCCTGTAATTGCAATTATCTCTCCCTTCCTTTTGAAATGTAGGTTATAAAACTAATAGTTTATATCAGAAAAATAGTCATTTACCTTTTCACATTTATGACAATGAGTGATAGCTATACTGCATTAAATAAATCTTTTTTTTCTTCTAAAAAACATGTCTAGATTTGATCAAGAATAGATAAAAAGGACATCAAAAATTCTATCAGAATTGACAGGATTCCTATTGAAGAGTTATCATTCATCATTGATTGAGCTGAGTTACTCAGAGGCTGTGCATGAGTTATAGGGATTCTAATACTCTCTTTGTTCCACAGTTCTACTCAAAAGAGACTTCACTGATTCTACTACAGCAGAAGTGGTGCAAAAAACAGCTATGTGAAAGAACCAGACCCGTTGAAGACAAGGATTGTTACAGCTACAGACAGTGAAGCACAGGAGATGCTGTGTAGTGACTGCAAGGGACTTGGACCATTGCATATTTCCCTGATAGCTTGATAACCTCAGCAGACAGAACAGCCTTTCTAACCAACATAAGTGGTTTCCCTTTTTCCAGAAAGACAGCTGCAAAATATTCCAAGCAAGCTATCTTAGCAATAAAATGAAGACTACCTATTTGCAAAGACAAGCTGTAGAAATACCTCTACACTAGTAGCAAAAGAGATACTAAGTTAAACTGTTAGGAGAGCTCACACACAAATATCAATCACTGTACTTGGGTATTTTTAATTCACTAAGTTAATCTTATGAAGAGTCACTTTACAGAAAAAGTAAAAAAATGGAAATAAACAGCACTTAAAAATACACAGACTTGAAACTTATCTTAATTTTTTGATAATACAGGATTATTAACACTGCAAAACTAAAATGCGAACAGGTATTTCAGAAGAATTACATTGTGTGGCATTTGTAACTCAGTGTAGTAGAACAGTGTATTCTCCTGTCACTGAAAATGTAGTGAAATGCAATATTGGAAGGATTGTGGTATCTATATGCACATTTTCTAATATGAATGGTGTGTCATAAACATAACTCATTTTATTACTGCATGATTATGTTGAAATAATATAACATGGTCATAAATGAAGAGAAATTATGTTGAATTGCTTGGTCTATTGAAATACTCTTCAAGAAGATCAGAATTAAAATAGGGACACTTAGTAAATACTGCAGCAATGGTTTTATTCTTTGAAAAGTGTCAATTGTATGTGAAAATGAAACTGCAGATGCACTTCAATATTTATCACGCCAGGTATTTCATTCACATTGTAGAAAATAGCCATATCAATGGCAGAAATGAGGTATGAAGTTAGCTTGTGTAGTGGATAAGCTGGTGGGAAAAGAAAAAAATTGCAGTCTATAAATCTCCAAATGAAAAATACAATATAGGGCTTCATAATGCCTTATCATGGAGATGAAACTATGACCTGGAGAAGCCAGACAGAAAAATGAATATGTTTAATGGGCTCTTTGTATTGGAAAACACGCTACATAATTCAGACACGTTACAGTTTTCTGGCTGTTTATATAAAAGATGTTAAGGTAAACTGAGTGAAATAGTTGTGGATAAGTAAGCAGAATTGTCTCAAGATTAAAACAGATTCTGAAAGACGAGGTCAATTAGTTCATTTCTTGTTCTTGCCAGTAGCAGATAGTTATTTCTTGGGCAAGTCATTTAACTCAGTTTTATCTCCTTGATCTCTATAACAGATATGCTGTTATTAGGTCCCTTACTGGGATGTTATGTGGTTTAATAGTCTTAACATTGAGGTCCTTGGGTGTAGAGTTCTGTATAAACACAACTACTACATTTTGACAGATGGCAGCACCTTTGAGCTTAAGCTGCAACTCACTTCCACCTAGAAATTATTTTTCTTTATAGATCTGGATTGGTAAATGGTCTGGCTTAAAAATGGCTATATTTGTTGGTTTGTTTTTTTTCCCTGAATGCATGCAACATTGCATATTTTTTTATTAATCTAATTGACAAAGGAAGAAAAATGAGGACAAAAGTAAGGTGCTAGAGAGTATGGTTATAAAATGTAATTGAGAGGGATGCAGAGATTACAGAATTAACACTACCTAAGCTCATTACAGAACTAGGACAACCCAGCTAGCCACTATAGTCATCCAGCCTTCACAGTGTTGTTCTGAAGACTCACTGAGTACTCTAAGGATTCACTATTTGATACCAGTTCAGCTGGTACTACCTTGAAGAATCAAACTACTTATCATGGCATAGGCTTGCCCAGTGAAAATTAGTCGAGAAAATACTAGAAGCAAACTTTTAAATAACCAGTCCACTTCTGAAAGTAAAAGAAATAATTTGGAAATTTTCTCTACCAAAAGCTACAAAACATAGATACTCGCTTTCCAGATGAGACAACACAGAAATAAAAAAAGACAATTTGCCAGAGGCCCTCTGTCATGATCCTCTTTCCACACCTCAGAGAGGAAAATTATACTCTCAGATGATAAAGAAATCAGCCAGATATCACCAAAAAGAAAGTATTTGAAAGATGCTTTAAACTATCAAATTATTAAACTAAATCAAGTGAAAGGTGCTGAAATATGACAATACCTCATGTGCAAAACTGAATTAGTACAGCAGCATTAGAAGAAGAATTTCATCAATCTTATACAGGCAATATAATAAATATTTTTATTAAGAATTAAAAATGTGTAGTTATTTAACACATGAGTGGCCTAAATGCAGGTCAGGAGCCAGCTGGATCTTTCAGTACAGAGCATTCATCCAGCAACAAGTGTATCCTATTCATCAAGTAAAGAGACAAAAATGATATTACAGCCTGATTTTCCATGCCAAAGAACTTTGCACTCATCACACCCTGTGACACTGTCGCCCTCTTTCAACAGAGCTGTCAGGTCCAGCAACAAGGCCATCCAAGAGAGTTGCTTCAAGTGCAAATAAGGGAAAAAGAGGGTGGGGTACTGGAGAAGCTCATGTTATGTTTGAAAAGAATGAATTCTTAATTTCCCTCTTCTCTAGAGAACATAAGAATGTGCTCCTGAGAGGCCTGCAAGGCCATTACCAAGTTCAGCATTGGTAAACATGGGCTTACACTGTAAACTGCAAAATTTTTCAGCAACAACTATTTGAGCTCCACCTTTTCAGGGAAAATTATTTTTTGGGAAAGAATAAATGAATAAAAGAAACAGCAAGAGAGGGAAACCCTGAGAAATAATAATTAGAGTGGAATCAAAATGAGAGATAAGATGGATAAAGGGAGACATACATTCATGGACAAGTATTTTGTTAAAAAAAAAAAAAAGCATCCAATGGAAATGAATCCTTGTTAATGCTACAAGTTAGCCTGCTTCTAGTGTAAACCCTTTGGTAGTAAAGCTGACAACCCAACACTGCTCCTAAGAAGCACTAAAGTTTATCACCTGGCCTTAGTTGTAAGTCGTGGATCTGGATTGCAGCCTAACACCATCACGTGCCCACAGGTGAGAGCAGCAGTATCTGGATGTGAACTGCAAGAGGAGAGAAAGAGGTGAAGTGGAGGTGGTGGGGGCCTCTCCCTCCTCCGCCAGCAGTTTTCTCATTACAGGCATAAATTTAGCAGCACAGCACAGATGCTCAGCAAGGCCTCTAAAGCTTACAACTATTTAAGGGTATCAGACTTAATGGAAATCACCATGTGTATGTGCAGTGGCACATATCTTTGCATCACACACCCTGGTATTTGTAACATCTGTCATCTAGCTCATTTGGTCCTGGACTCTGTACACAGAATTTTGGTCCATGGCCCCAAGTAATGGGAATTTCAGCTTTCTCTGGCAGTCTCATAGCCTCTCAGTGGAAGGAAAGTTGCCTTGGGAATGACACCAGAAGGACACATGGTAAATCAATGGCAAAGGCTGTAACCAGGCCATATTGGGCAGCATCCCATGGACAGCACTTGGGATTGCTGTGCAAATAATTTAGCTGGTGATTCCTCCTCACCTCGAGGCCAAGTCTGGCGAGTCAATATATGCCTGGGGAAAAGCCTGGTCAAGAAAACAGAATGGAGCAGGATGTGGGAACATGAACACTGCATGTGTGGGCAGCTTGCCCACAATCCCCCCCCCTTCTTCTACTTGTCACATGCATCCCTTCAAAGAATGTGTGTTTCCTGTTTGCTTTTTCCCCTGGCCATGGAAGAGGAGAGAAAGAAAGGAAGCAGCCATCCTCCAATGCTGAGTCTGGTCCTTGTTGTAGCTTGCTATTACATCACCCAGGAGGCAGAGAGCTTTTCCACAAAAGCACACTTTGCTGACAATCTAGAAAGAGTTCAGACTGGAAAGGACCAAGCAGGTGGAGGAGACTGCTGTTTCTGCCAGTCAGCAAAACAGATACGAGGAACAAGGGCAGAGATTTCTTGATTAAAGGGGTTGACACGAAAGGTTTGGAGAGTGAAGAGAAATCCAGAAGCACAAATCAAAGTCACAGGATGCCTTAGAGGTACTGACTTTCCTGGTGCAGGAAGAGGCCTCCACTTACAGATGTAAACTGTGCTGAGGCTATTGCAGATTAATGTTGACTAAAGGCCCCCTGGTAAAAGTTATTTCTCCTGCAACCTCTGAATTTTAGAAGGTTCCTTGTGACCTTACAGGGGGATCCTACAGCATTTTTTACATTGATGCAAACCTGAACTCACAGACAGATCTGAGGATAGTCAACATCCAGCAAGAATACAGAACATCACTGGGACCTCTGTGTGTGTTGTGATTGTCAGAGTACTTGTCAAAACTGATCCTGCCAAAAAACCCCTCACACTTAGCAGGCCAGAGGAGTCCTTAGATAGGGACTCTGCAGCAATGCCAAGGTAGGGCAGATTAATTTGCATTTGGTGGGCTCCAAGCACCAGTGGATGGCACAGTGAAAACTGCACTGAAATCCAAATGCTAAATAAAGTTAATTTCCACTAACAAACACAAATTCAAAAAAAAATCAACATACATTTTCAAAAACACAAGCCTAAATTCTAAGAAAAAGCAGACACAGTGAGGAGGAGCATTGTGGAAAGTAATTACAACAGAAAGGCCCCACAGTAGAGACAAGAAATACAAAGTTAGATTTGAGTATACACCGCAATTTGGAAATGTTGCTTTAGAGCCAGAACATCACTTCTCTGAAGCTTCATCTCATCATGATTCTTCCCCCAGACAAGGATTTGGATTTCATCTTCCATTGGAGTGAATTTAACATGGCAGCACGTGGTAGAAATTAGCAAGGAAACACTAAAGAGAAAAAGGCACCCCAGCTACAAGTACTCTGGTAACAACCAATGTAAACATCTTAGTACTCCAAATACCAAAGTATCAGGGGTGGTATTGCTGTGTTGCCTTTTTTTTTTAAATCAAAGTCAAAAATCTTGCAAAACCTTTGAAATGGCTTCTTCAGTCAGAAAAGAATTTTTCACCAAAAGCTATTTTAGCAAATCTTGGCCTTAGCAGCTCACATATCTGGATACAGAATTAAACAGGGCTCCGAGACCTGAAATTCTCAACACTTTGAGATTTTACTTAGATGTTTGTTGAACAGTTTTCCTTTTATTCACTGGCCACTTTGCTTTCTCTTTTTAAAAACAACAGCCATAATTTTACAAACAGTGAAAAAAAACTGTCAAAAGCACTGAGCAGAATTTTAGAAAGGAAAATACAGACAAAATACCAGAGAAAAGAGATGCATCAAACTATGCAGTGTCATCTTAAGTAAAACAGTGAAACTTATGGTTCTCTTATTTGAAACTAGAAGCAGTAGAAAATGCACTTATCCTACCATAACAGTGTTACAGGGTCATCAGGAATAGCTCTTCTCTAATTAGGATTTTCTCTGACCAAAGAGATCAGATGCATTAAAGCCGGGCAGCTTAATATTTGAAAGCACCTTCCAGTCTCAGTCAGTCTGCAGAAACCATGTGAACTTGTGGCTCATTGACAGCGCTGCAGGGGCTCACACAGCACGTGCCACTGATTTAACTGTAGAAGGAAAATGAAGTACAGCCAGGTGATGCATTATGCCTTTCTCTTGAAAAAAATATCCCAAATTAAATTATTTTCATTTGCTGCACAAATGTTTTCATATCAGCTGGGTAAGAGAATATTTACTGAAGTACAGCATTTATATCTCAGTTTCCATGTGCTCACTGCAATTTGGGCTTGACTTTCTGACACTCTCAGCAAGATGTTAAGCGTGTTTCAACTGCAAGAAATGCAAATTTTCCCTTTGCCTCCTCCAGTTTGGATTTTAGAGACATATAAATAACTTTGAGAGTTTGGGCACAGTGCCCATTTTTCACTGCATACTTTCTTTTATGAACATGAGTGGTACAGTCAAAATAGTGAAAATCAATTATATTACCTTGTAAATTACAGTAGTTTTAAAAAAAATTAAGAAAATGTAACAAAATAATGAGTGGTAAAAGATAAACAATCTACTGTAAATATTTTGGCCACTGTGCTCTAATCTGTATTTAAATCTAAACATGATTTCACAGTGAAAATTTTCTTTTCATATTGCTATGTCCTAAGTTGTAGAATTCTGTTTTCCAGACATTCTGAGGTGAAATATATGGAGAAGATACACTGTTGCTCTGAGAAACGTGGCTTAGAGACTTTGGTACAAGGCTTGGATTGTTCCATGATTTGTGCCCTTTTCTTTCATCATTTTCCCTGGCCTGTAAAAAGCTGGCAAAGCTTAGGCCAAATTTTTTCTTTAATGTGCAATTGCCCACGTGACTTTAGAGGAGAAATGATTAGTCTAGAATTTTATACAGAAATGAAACTACAGCTTTGAAAATGGGAACAATGACTTAAAAGCACAGCTGAACCTCATGCTGAGACACTTAACTGATGCATGGAAAGTCATAATAACACCAATGAAAGATCTCCAGTACGGATATATTTCTGGGAGTGGTACTTAAATTAAGTGTTGTGGAAAGTTTTGCTTCAGAATGTGGAAGAATCTGGTCCACACCACTTAGAAGGGATTCTTATACCTCCTTAAGAGGAAAGACAGATGAGAACCACCTCACTTGCATCCTGGCATGACACTTCCTAAAGATATATATATATAAATCTACTGACATTAGGCAATGAACTCAAATTTAAGTGTCCTCAGGAGAAAATATTCCAACCCACCTTATGAAGCAGCAACAGAACAAAGAACTTCATTGCCCTGGGAACTCTGCTGCTCTCCAGAAGGAAGGCATGGCAAAAACAGCGAGCTCTGCTCCACCTTTACTGAGCAGACAAACAACACTGGAACCTTGGGACTGTATTATGGTCACTGATGTCTGCTACTGGTCACTGCTGTCACTATCCATGTTCACTAGATTACCTTGCATGTGTTTCACAATCATTTAGCTGTGCATTTAGTGCTGTAAGACTGGACATCCTTTTAGAAAGCTGAAGCCAAATTCTGATTGCTCTGTAGAAATGTAATCAGACCAATTTACTCACGTAAAAGTGTCTTTTTCTTTGCAGAAGTCCCGGAACAGAATTCCTCATACACCACAAAGAGCCTTTAGGTTCTCCTTTGGAATTTTAATAACTGCATCAAACAGTTCTTTTCCCTTTCTGAGGAATGAAAAAATGCAAAATGTCCAAATCCCAAAATGTGCCCCATTAAGCACGAAGAAGAGAAAGTTTTAATGCATTTACTATCTCCCATCTTCCTACCTCCAAAGTAATAATTTACCTTTTTTTAGCTCCACTCACCAGCTTCACAGGCTGTATTAACAGCACTGAAGTTACTAATAAATAGCTACTGCCTTCCCTGAGAAGAAGTGCATAGTATCAAGCTCAGCCTCATACAGCAGCCACTACTGTAAGTGTAGATGCATGTATATACAGGTGGATGTGCCATTCATGTATTAATATTCTAATTTATAGGAAGAAATTTACACAATAAAATCCTCCCCAGTTAATTGCACTTAATTTATCACAAAGTTGCAATGAAATATCCAGAGTTCTGCCACCAATGTAATAATCACATACTTGCAAGGCTGCCGCAAAACAACACAATTCATACTTGTCCAGAATGTTCGATATTGCAACAAAAAGCACAAATTGTAGTTCAAATATGTCTTCACTATGAATGCATTGGATCATTTACCTTAACAATGTGAACGTGCTCTCATTATTATGTTCAACTTGATTAGTGTGTAGTCTAACATTTAAAAGTGCACTTCAGATGAAAGAAGGTATGAATGCATGATTGGTCCTAATAAATTGAGCAACACCGTAATGAACTGCTAGGGATCTATAAGAAACTGATAGACATTGGACAGAGACACTCATTACTAGGAAAGAAACGGCAATAGCAAAAGAGAGTGCTCTCTCCTATGAAACAAAGAAATAGACCCCATCAGCCCACCTCAAATTTGCAAAGGTTAAACAGGAATAGATGGTATCCTTTTCAGCATTAACAATGATAATAAAAATAGCAAGAGTAGGTTTAGTATTGATGCTCTGCAGCAGCATCTGCTGGTTACTACAAGGAGAGCCAGCATCTCCTTCAAAAATTGGAAAGATACCACTGGGTATAGAGGCATGATTTCCCTCATGCTCGAATGGTCCACTGGACAGCAAAAGCCCTCTCAGGCACATGATGATTCTTAGGACATCCTGTGCAAGGCCAAGGGTTGGACTGGATGATTCTGATAGGTAGGTCCCTTCTAATTCAGCATATTCTGATTCTATGAATATGGTACAGGTCTAAAGAGATGGAAAGGTAGAAAGTACACTGCAGCAAATTTGGCATATGATATTGGAGAAATTGTTTAATGCTTCAATCTTCTATAAAACAAGACTGATGATGAATTTGTTAATGATAAAGTAAAACAGCAGGTTCTAAGGGTTACATGCTATTGCTTCTTCCCAAATTATGATAATACGTTGGATATGTCATCAGTTCCTTGGGGAGAAAAACCCCACAATCAAACCAAACAAGTGGGGTCACAGGTATTCTTTCTGCCACACAATTGATGGGAGTTTTGGGTTGAGTCAACCTTCTGTTTTATTATGCACAACTAGAGCTTCACATTTCCTTGTAGCCCTACATTTTTGCATAGTTGTTGGATAGAGGCAAACTCAGCTGGTCAAGTAACCGTGACGGCAGCACGTAACTACACCTCTGTGCCCACTACAGCGCTGTGGCTCTTGGGATCTTTCAGCTACAATGCTCTGGGGTCTGTGGCTGCAGCTACATTGTGTCTGCTCTTACAAAGCCCAGTTTTTATGACTCACAGAAACTCGCATGTGTGTGTGAGTTATTGGCTTTTCAATTGACAGTGAGGGAGCAAAAAATCATCTACAAAATAGAAGCGTAGCTACTTACATTATAGTCTCACACATTTTACCATGTGTTTACTGTCAGAACGTGTTGTAGTTAACATCTGAATTTCTGCCAGACTGCTGAAAGACAGAACATGATCTATTTTAAGATTTTTTTTGTGAAGTTACAACTGCTAGTCTGTAAATACTGGGTGCAATAATAGAAGCATTAATTTGACATAGCTATATGTTTCAAAAACGTTTTTAGTTTCCTTACGTTTTTCATTCTCTTTGCAATTCCAAACAGAAAACGCATGATCATTGATGCCTGGAGTTGCTACAACATATTTTAAGATACAAAAATTATAGGAAATATTTAGTTCACTGCTGTTGTTCAAATGGTTCTTTGTTGTCTAGTAACTTTAAATTTACCTATGGCTCCTCTTAAAATCAAACAGAAACCTGAAATCTCTACACATACCATGACAAAGGACACCAAAGAAAATCAGAGCAAGGGAGCACAGTGGAAACCTGATAAACTTTTTCCAGCTAGTTACAGGCTTATCTCTCTATAAGGCAAACAAAAGTAAATGAAAGAGCTCTAGATTCAAGCCACAGTATAATTTTTTTCCCCCTAAGTTTCATGGCACAATTTCTTCCCCCCCAGGTTTTACACAGCATGTTTATACTTTTAAAACTTCAAAATTATCCATATACCGCAGGGGATTTAAATAGCGTGCACAAGGCATCCTCCACCCTATTTCTTGTTTGTATCTCCTGGAGCCAAATTCTTTAAATGACAACATCAAAATCATTACATTCTACTGCCTTTCATGGCTGTTGCAGTTTTCTTGTATTCCCCTGTCTGTTTTAGAGCACACTGTGAGATAGATTTGGATTATGTAACGAACATCCTTAAACCAAAAAAATGCCATTCAAAAAGGACTCTTTATCTTCATTGTCTCTGCTAGGGCGCCAATCATCCATCCATCCCATTTAAAAACAGTGAACATTATTAATTTTTATTGGTTTTAGTAGAGCTGTATATGGAAGATTCATTTTCTGCCTTGATTCCTTTAAACTTGCATGTGCTAAAGGAGAATACATGTACTTTTCCAGGAGGGCAAAACACAGCCATGAGAAATCTTAGTCTCTAGTCAGCCCTATTCAAATCTTTTTTTTTTTTCCCCTTCACTGAGCTTTGCATAAAGCTAACCCAAACCCACATGGATTTCTATAATATCCAAAAAGAATGACAATGACTGATGTGATGTAGGTGGAAACTGCCTGAAGAAACCTAAATTGTAACAGGAAAAAAAAATTGACATTTTAGATTTTAAATGTTACACAGTTTTTATAAAGCCTCAGTCAATTTATTTTATTTATTCTAATGAAGAGCATTACAACTGCTTTACTGCACTGAAGCAAGCATCGATCACACCATTAATCACACCTTGTGAATAGTCACAAATCAAGTTCTAACAGCAAGCACTGAATCAGGAGCAATGAAGCATAAACTCCTTCACAATTTATGATCTCTCCAATTGCATCTTTTCAACCATTAAATTGCAAGATACCATAAATTTTTATCTTCTTCACTTCAGTCACATTATTGATTCTGCCTTGTGAAATATAGAATAGCTGTAAATCTAGGCTATTGAATTAAATTTAAAGTCTTGACTTCAGAAAAGAAACCCAACACACTGCCATGGCTGTTAATTTACACTGAGGAACAAATGATAGAAACATTAAAATTTAAATGGACAACAGGGATTTCAAAGAGCCACAGTTCTGTCAATCCTAGTCCTTGTCAACCTTGAGGGTTTTTCTTTTAGCCAAATTTTAGATCACAAAGTGTAATAAAATAAAAGCTCCAGGTGGAGGCAGAACAGATAATTCTTGCAAACAAGTAAATGATTAAGAGGGTAAATCAAAGCTACTGAATAAATGTTTAGGTTTTTATAACTTCACTGAATTCAGCACAATCTACCTAATTACAAGGCTGAGATGCTATAATACAAATAAAATTGGCATACTGGTGATAGTACATTTTTACTTCACTTTACTAGTGAAAAGATCAGATTCCTTAATATGCCTGCAAGATTCTCTCTAGAACATCATAGGCAGGTTTTTCCAAGAATGGTGCATCCATCAGAAATGAAAAGGAAGGCCCACCAAAGTGAAAGCCTTTATTAATCAGTGGGAACAATACATGCAGATAGAAATAGAAACTCCCAAGGGACTGGAAGAAGATAAAAGTAGAGTTGGAAAATATGTTTCAGAAGAGAACACAATGTGTCACCTAAATTTCCAGGGTACTGGCAGAGAACGGGGAGTTTCATGAAGTTGTGAGTTGCTACCATGAAAGTGATGTCTAGCCAAGGCAAATGCCAGGTGCTGACTACTGTTGCTCTACTTGCCCCAGTCTTCTGGGTGCCTGGACAGAGCTCACAGTCCTCTCCCAGGGTCTCCCAAACTCTCAGGTATTTCTCCCTCCTGTTCTAGGGAAACTGGGTTGGTGCCCTACAGGCCCATTGCCTTCAAGGTGAAGGCCATCCGGCATGACAAAACTCTCTTCCACCATTTCCATCCCCAGCAAAGGAGCCCCCGCCTGACAGTGAATGTGCCCCTGGGTGCCTCTCTTACTGTCCTCCAAGTTGCTCCTGCATAGACCACAAAGTTGTCTTCACCACAGGCTCAGAAACACATCACCTATTATACAGTTTACAGGATTCAGAGGCTGAAATTGGCACATGGCTTAAGTAAATCCCACCTCTCAGAAAAAGGCCATAAAGCTATTTGCCACTGGGAGGAACAAAAGCAGAGCAGACAGAGGCAAAGTCTTATCTCTGTCTGGGCCTCCCACATCACCCTATCCAGCCATAGTCTTGGTTTCCATGTGGCAGAAATGGAACAAAGGAATTTTTCCTTTCCAGGGAGCTGGCAGCAGGAAGGCCTCACAGCCACCTACCGTAGCGATACTGGAGGAAGGACAAGGGGCTGGGTGGTGAAGGAAACAAAACAGAGAACATAAGTAAGGGAAGAGCTGGCAAGGCAGGCAGGCCTCTCCCCTCCCCAGGAGTGAAATGGGGAATTTCATCTTCAAGAGCAGTTCCACATCAAGACCACTACCAGGAGCAAGCTCCTTGAGCTCCCAGTGATGGCTGCCTACTCTGCTTGCAGGTGTGCATGTAGGAGGCTGGGATGGAAGGAGGGATGGAGCAGATAGACGTCTCTGGCAAACAATTCGACCTCCAGGGAAGGAGGAAACTAGGCCTCCTAGCCCAGGTTCTTTTGATGTACTCAGAAGTTGCCTCCTCTTTCAAGCCCAATCCTAGCTATATTCTACCACATAAATCAAATCAGCTAAGAGGGTGGTCTGAAGATTTTATAGTAGCAGGCATTATAACTGAGGCATGGGATCATTCTTATCTGACCAGCATGTGTCTACTTTGCAGTAACTTTCCTTTCTTTCCTCCATCAGTTTTTCTAGACTATGAGTATAGTTATCTGCCATTTTTTTTCACATGGAAAAAACTTACCAGACATAAATTTTGTGACTGGTTTTATGACTTCACTTCAGCTCACCAACACAAGAGTGAAGAACATAATCCTTTTAAGGAGATGAAAAGTAATAATTGCAAAACTCCAATTCAAACTTAACGCTGTGATTTCTTGTACAGCTTACTGGTAGCACTAAATTACTTTCTCTGTACAATAACATGCTATAACAGATCATACTATTTCAAGCAGAAAGGTCATCTGGCACCATACTTCACAGGGGTATAACACTTCCTCCCCTCCTCCCTCACCCTGAATTTAGAATAAAAATGTTGTAAATTCCAGAAAGCTATGTTGGTGACTCAGTGTTACACTTACATTCCAAATAAATGCTCGGCATTCCCAGGCTGCCATTTTTCACTAGCAATGTGAGTACTCATTGCTTGGGACTGATGCGACCCATACTGAGAAAGGAGTAACTGGCACCATTTCCCCAGTGCCAGTCACAAACATCTCTGTACTGCTTTTGATCAGAACAGCTCTTGCTTTCTAGCCCAAGGAGAAATGTATTTCAGTACTAAGCCAATGTCCAATAGAATCCTCCCAGGTAAAGCAAGCCACATACAAAGTATTTTGTAAGTTAATTTCAGATTATTTACATCAGATTCACAACTCCTTTACGCCAAAGAAAACACTGTTTATTCTGTGGGTTCTGTATTGGGCTTGTACCATCTCCGAGCTTTGCATTCTTACTGCTTTCTTGGTTACTGTCACTTGGACTTCAATGCTGGGCAACAACTGACAGAACCAGAGCACACAGTCTTAAGCTGCACCAAGGGAAATATAGGCTGGATATTAGGAAAAAGTTTTTTACAGAAAGGGTGATAAAGCATTGGAGTGGTTTGCCTGGGAAGGTTGTGGAGTAACCATCTCTGGATGTGTTTAAAAGAAAACTGGATGTGGCACTTAGAGCCACGGTCAAGTTGAGGTGTTGGGGCTGGGTTGGATTCAGTGATCTTGAAGGTCTCTTCCATCCTAGTGATTCTGTTATGATTTGCAAACCTTTCTGAATAATGCAGTACCTATCCAAAATATGCTGCTGCTCTTCTTACTGTATTAACGAGTCCATATCTGGAAAGGAGTATCCTCTTTCCTTTTAACATCTGGCACTTTTTCAGAACAAAGAGTAAACTTTGGGTATTAGGTCAAGGAAGTAAACATGCAGGAAACACTATTGCTCTTTTTTCTTTGATCAATCAGTTACAAAATGCCATGAAATAATCAATTAACTAGAAAACAGAACAAAAGCTGAACACAAAAGACATGCTACTATCAATAAATATTTTTGGCACACAGCCATAGATATGTCCAAATTTAAAATGGCCATAGGCTCAGGCTCATATCCAGAAGTTAAAGTACTCTTTTCAGACTTACCTCAAAATTCTTTGACTTGCTTTGGTCTGAATTTTTTTTCTTTTATCTTGGAGAGAAGATGTACATGTCGGAAGCCCCTGGGCATATTGTTTCTGCTGCTGGCAAAAACTTCCATGATCATAGTTTCTTTCATTTCATTTCCTTTTTCAAGTGAAAAGTATTTATCAACCAAAATGCCAAATTCCAACTATGAAAAAGCAGGAACAAATAGTGCTTGCTTGCAAAGTCTTTTAGTTTTTGACTATTAATTAATACTGAATCAAGATCAGTAATGCTTCCCCTGCCACTATGGACAAACCAAATTAAAAAAAAAAAAAGAATTCAAGAAAACAGGAGATTGATATGTCTCTTACTAAACTCTCAAACATCTGGCACCTTAAAATTTGGGTTCCCTCAAGAAAAAAAAAGGGAAAAAAAGGGGGCAGGGATAATAAGAACTGTCTAGAAACAGCACTCTTGTTGGTTGTTCAAAACATCTGCTCAGAAATCTTGAGTACTCCAGGAATAGTATGGCTTGTGGAAACCAAAAACTTACAATAATGGAGAACAGTTAGGTGGCCAGAATGTGTGTACAGTATGGGGAAATATATTGTAAATGTGTTGTGAAAGCTCTGCATAAGGTGTCTCTGCATAAGGAATTAACTGCAGGGCCTAAGGCACTCTGCTACCAGGAAAAGGCATGGCAACATGGAAGAGTTAGCCATTACCAGGGTTCAAAACTTACAATACAGATGTAATATTTACTATATGGATAACCCAACTGAACTTTCTCAACCCAAAACTTTCTTCTGGTGGAAAAAACAGAATTGAGGAGCTTTCCTTCATACAGTGTCTGTTACATGATATGTTTCCTGTTAACTTGTTTAAACTCAGACACTTGCATGTGCAAATGAAATGTACTTCACAGAACTGAGACTGGCATCAGCAGGCAATCCAGCAACGAGCAGAAACCCTTGAACAGGAGAACAATAACAGAGAAGCTGTAATGAAGACCTCACAAACATTAACAATAATATAATAAACATCCAGCACTGTAGTCCCATTTTTTAACTTCCATAAGTAATAAATTTTACAACACTTTCTGAGGTCAGGCAAGATATTTTACTGTGGGATTAATGGAAAAAAAGTTATGTTCCTGAACTCACAGTTGGCATGTGTGTGCCCAAGAGCTATGAGATATAGTCTTTGAATTAGTAATTTTTCCTAACACGACTACATGCAAGCTCACTGTAGACAAAAAGAAAGGTCTTATATTAATTATTTAAGTAAATTCATAGCCCTGATCCCCTGATATCCACTCCTCCTAGGTCTGGACACCAAAACAGAATAATGTCTCTGTGCATGCTCTCTCTATATATACCATGAGAAGTGTTTAGGCTGAACAGCACTGACCACACCTGTCCATTGGTGTAGACACAGCATCTAAATTTAGCTTTGGTTTGCCCCACAGGACATAGGATTTTCTTATAAAATAAATAGAGAAAAAAAACCAGCTCCATATTCTTCTTTCATAAAGAAATTATGCTCCTGATTAGACCTCAAAAAACCTGCTGAACTACCTTGTGCCCCTAAACCAAAAGCCTGGATTCAAAGAGACTTTCAGGAATTCAAAAGTTGGACCCAGATTTGAATTTGAAGCTAAAGACCATTGTACACTGTTCACAAAGCTTTGGTTTTACTTCTGCCTTCTCTTTTTCACAGCTGAACCATTTGATCAAAAAAGTTTTCAGAAAATTCAGTGAGTTGCTCTGAAACTCACTACAAAGTATAATACCAGCAACTTGGCACAAAAATTTCTGATTTAAAAATGATGGCAGATTAGGTCTAATTATCAATATGTTCCAGAACCCTCTAGATTGTACTTCCTACCATTTTCCATTAACTTTTCTGATCAGGCAGGATCTGATCAGAACTGCTACCTTCCCTACTTTTAGACAGTGCCAGCAAGTTGCTTTAAACTTCTGCAGATTATATTTTTAGTTCAATGAAAATTTAATAATCTGTAATTCTCTTTGAGAATTCACCTTTTCCCTTCCCTTTAAAATAGAAGGGGATGGTACAGGAAGATGGTGCAGTGCTCAACATCAGGAACAAATGGCTGCTGTCCTTGAAGTGATCAGAGCTTCTAAGGAGCCAAGAACCACCCGACAACCTAAACCATGAAATTATGTGTTAGCTGTCCTTTCCTGATTATGTTAGGAGGAAGTACTTGTATACTGGAATGAGCCCTCTAGCATGACAGAGCTCTATAGAGACAGCTCTGCCATTTGGAAGGGCGAATACTACAGCACCCTTTAAAGGTTCTTTCTCCAGGAAACAATGGTATTTGTTTGAAGGTGTGAGAAGGAAGACTGTTGAGCAATGAAAAGGACAGATCCATTGTGCAACAAGAAAAGCATTCACTGTGCAGCAGCAGCAGGTGCCAAGGATACTACAGGGTTTCCAGTAAAGGCTGTAATTAGGCCTTTTATGGCTATGACCAGAATCAGCAGTCTGTGAAGAGCAGCAAACTGCTCTCTTCCAGAAAGCACAGGATTTCCCAAAGTTTTCCTAGGTCTTCAGAAGGATTCAGCCTTGCAGAAAACTGTTTAACGGAGAAAGACGTCTGCAGTGTGGCTGTATGCAGTCCCATCAGATAGTAATAAGCAGCAAAAGCAGATATTTTTTTAATATATAGTTATTTTCTAAATAGTTACAAGATGCTTAAAAAGGTGTTTCTAATTTAACCTATAAATCAACATTTGGTAAGCAATAAATTAATTAGCAAAACTCTTTTGAGAAACTGAATATCTTGGCACGGCAATATTTTAGTCAAAATTAGGGAGGATTGGTAGAGGTCTGCAAGACAATACTGACAAATTAAAACATAATTTTTAAGAACTGATGTCAGTACAAAGAGAGTAATATTTCAAGGAGGGAAAACAACACTGAATATAAAACAGAAAAATGCATGAGAATAAAGACATAACTTATACCAGGTCACATAATAACCATCTGTTATATTTCTTGTTCATCAGAGAGTCACTTTTCACCATCCATTTCAATCTCTGGATATCAAATCCATCTCCATCTCTGTAGATCATCCAGAACAGACTCTTCAGACTATGACTAACCTGAAAAAAACAGAGGGAATGTTTTTTCTCTCCCAAAGGAGGTATCTTGGCTCAAATTAATTTGTGGCTTAAGTACTGGCTACAGATGGCAGCAGAATCTTAGAGGGTGAAGGTACGAAGGGATATGGGCAACAGAAATGAGATGGGATTGATGTTTGCCCTAAATAAAAGCCTATATAAGCTAAGTCTAAGGTTGATGAATGGTTTCTGCATATATGACATTTTAGTGATTGCTGAATGTAGCAATTCTTGGCAGGGTGGTGGTGATGAAGTGATGCTGGGAGCCAGAGACAGTGCTGGAAAGCCAGAAATTATGGGATCTGCTCAGCTCTGTAATTTTGGCTGAATATACCAGTGAGCACATGAGTCACACCCTTCACTTTGCAATTTTTGTCTGGTTGATTGATATAAGAACACCAAGGGATCTCACTGAAGATAGATCTCAAACTCAGATATTAAAAGATTCACCATGAATGTTCATCTTCTTTATTATACAATGTTCACTGCCTTTGTTCTGGATTGCTTTGAATATCTATTTTGTCATTCAGTAAATGTTTCTGGGCTCAAAACAAATAGCCTTTCTCCATCATGACTAAGAGAAGATGGCATTTAGAGTCATTAATTAGGTAGTCTTAGACTGAATGTGTACATTGCAGGAACATTTTACTTCTCAGCAGGGGTATTTCAGAGAGTGCTAAGAAAGTGTAGTGCATTTTGTAATGGTTTTTTGGAAAATACATATTATCTCAAAACATTCATTGATTATTGGGTTCAATTATTGCAATTCTGAATTAAATCAACTGTGCAGAGTCAACTCTACTAGCTAAATACAGATCTAGTCAGTGTAAAGGAGAAAGCATGGCAAAAGTAGGTGTAAAAACCCCAGTCAGCTGACTGTACAATAAAAATTTGTAAATGTGGGTATTGAACTGGATACTGAGCAAAAGATGTAAATCTTTTTAAGCAATCTTACTCTAGCATTTGGCATGTAAGAATTGTGAATGTCTGTATTTCACCATGGAAGTAAATTAATAAAAAACACAATCCATTTAAGATGCAATAACTCTCATTTGCTACTTAGATTTTCTCCATAGGTAACAACAATTGCTTTCTGATTATAATTTGAGATAATATTTTATTGCGTTTCCCATTTCTCTACATTTGCTTACCTGCCTAGATACAACAACTGAGTAGAGATAAAGCATCATTTTTCTAGGGCAGAATTGCCAATTGAAACAAAGAATTTTGATATAGGGCATGTGAGAAGGGCAAGAAAACACTTCTATCACTGAAAGATGGCCTCAAGCCAGGACCATGTTTGTAAACTACCTGCCTCACACTCCCAGCACACAACAAGGCTCCAGGATCTCTTTAGATTTAGTCACCAATGAACTTCTTCATATGCTAGAATTAGACTAGCAGTAGCTGCAGAACAACATTACTCTGTTATCCTCTACTATTTAAAACTGATTCAGAATTCTATTGCACAACTTTCAAATCAAAACGAACTAAATAAGCTTGAAATCAAACCTTAAAATACCTACTCAAGTTTTAGAAGTTACGTTTCCCTGTAACGACCTGCATACATGTTGCAAACCCCCAAGTCTGCAGAAGGGAAGTAAGTGTACATACTTCTTGTGGTTTAACCCCAGCCAGCAGCCAAACCCCACACAGTCACTCACACGACAGCAGGACTGGAGAGACAATCGGAAGGGTAAAAGATAGAGAACTCATGGGTAGAGATACAGACAGTTCTATAGGGAAAGCAAAACATGGGATTAATTCACTGCTTCCCATGGGCAGACAGGTGTTCAGCCACCTCCAGGAGAGCAGGGCCCCACCACATGTAACACTGACATGGGAAGACAAATTTCACCACTCCCAATGTTCCCCCCCTTTATATATTGAGCATGATGCTGTATGGTCTGGAATATCCCTTGGTATTGGTCAGTTGGGGTCACCTGCCCTGGCTGTGTCTGCTCCCAACCTCCTACGAACTCCCAACATCCTCACTGCTGTGGCAGTACAAAAAGCAGAAAATGCCTTGCCCATGTCTAAACCCTGCTCAGCAAAAACAGAAACCCATACATTATCAACCCTGTGTTTAGCACAACCCCAAAACATAACCACGCACCAGCTACTGTGATGAAAATTAACTCCACCCCACGTGAAACCATCACAGTACTTGATTAAGAATGGTATGATCAGATGTTTACCATACCATGATTTTTATGATTTCATACATGAAATGCACCTTACTGCCAAATACTGCTTTTCTATTTAACAGCATGGTAGTCAGATACCATGTTTTCTACGGCACTGTACATTTAGTTTCTTGGGAGCAAACTTGCATGACTGTATAATTAGACAGTCATATTTAAATGAACCTGCTGTGTCAATGACTTTTCTCCGTGTCTTGACATGTCAAATTTGAAATTAGCCGGTACCTTCTAGAAATGTCTTTAGTAAAGGATAAGGAGATAGTTTTCCATAGGGTTAAATCCTGCAGGTGTTGCACCTGAAGCAGTGAACTTGTGCTCAGATGCGCTGATCCACCTACATGGGCTTTATAGCCTCCAGTGGGACATGTAGTGCATTCTTTTCTATACCAGCTCAACTTTAATGACCACAGAAGGACAAGAACAGTGTTGAGTTCATACTGTCAAAGCAAACAACTGCAAATCCTCCACATGCAAACATGCTCCCTTTACTCTTCTGTCCTCTCATCCATAACAGGCATGTTTGAAAACCAGGCTGGACAGTAAGGAGCAGAATGGAAATTCTGTTCTGTTACCCATACTGTCCCATTTTGAGAAATGAGTGCAATGGTTTTAAAGTTGCACTATCAAAACAGAGGTAACATACATGTCAGAAAGTATGATCAGATGTGCTCTTCACAAGTGTCAGTCCAGATTAGCTTCAACACAGAAAAGCAAAACTTTAAAAATACTGCCAACATCATCTTTGTCATAATAACAAAAGTAGTAATGACAAATAGTGGGAATTTATATTGATGCTGTCATCAATAACTCTGCTGGCAGAACTTCACCTAGCATATTTACTTCACCTTTTGGTTTAACATATTTAACTACATATGGCATTCCTGAATTACATGAAGCTGAAAGTGCTGAGTGCTCCTAATTCCCACTGACTTCCTAGTGAAATAGAAAGGATGCCTAGCACCTTGCAGGGTGGGAATGCAGCATTTTCCTATGTCTACTTCTCTTCCCAGCTCTCCCGTAGCAGAATCTTAAATGTGTATTCCAGATGGCTTTTGTTTCAAGCACCATTCCCCTCAAGCCCTGCTTATAAACGCCCTATAGATTACAGTCTGAAGGCTGGGAATTTCTGCTTCAGTCTACAGCAAGGAAATATGTAGGCACTTTAATTTGCATACTGGTAGTTGCAATGTTAGAACATAGACCCACTTAAGACGGCACTATACTGAATAGAATTTGCAGATATTAGAAAAGCCACTGATTCAACTCAGTGTATTTATTACTAATTAGATTTCTTAAATTTCCCAGCAGCAACTATTTCACTAGCAATGAAACAAACACACCAGAAAGATACAATACAATTTTTATGTCCTATCTGCTGCAAGAACTAGTCTCAAAATCAAGTACAAATGAAACCACCTGACTGCGTTGGCTCACTTTCAACACGCCAGTCTCCCTGACTTTGCCAAAGAAATGTTCCGAGTCTCACACTGAGAATGACAGAATATATGACTCCAGTGGCCCATAAAAAGAAGCAGAGAAAATGTAAAGCTGGCAGACAATGTCATCTACTGGCAACAACTGTATGACTTTATAAATCTTTTCTGTTGTTTCTGCTCCAAAGGTGCAGCTTCAAGACCAGAAATATTTGTAACTGCACACATGCATTGTAGTTAAAATATACTCTCATATATTTTATTTTACTAATGAAAAAAGAATGGACAGCTAATTTCACATCTGACATACAGGTATGACTCAACAGAAATCAATGAAACTGCATCACTTGAGGCAATAATAAATTCGATCTAGAGTTCTTGTTTCATTTTAACTTATCAAGAGAAACCCAGAGCTAAAATTAGCTTACAGTAGAAGTCACATGGTAACATGAATAAATCTCTTCCCACTAGTTCTGTGAAGATGCCTCTGGCTGTGAACCACAGCCATCTGTGGGCAATAATCCTGTCTATGTACTAAATATCAGGCAAAGTCATAAATTACGTGAGTCTGCACCGTACATTAGAATAAAGGAACAATGGCAGATGGCAGAAAGCCCATGAGGTCACTGCAGGGGTGAATAGAAGTGTGCAAAATATAGTGAAGGAACTGCTGGGAAATGTAGGTACATAGAGTCTTCAAAATATTTTGCAAAGCATAAACAAACTATAATCAAACTACAAAACACAGGGGTAAAGAATCATCCTGTCTGTGCTGCCGTTTCACAGAAATGGAAATGCATCCTTATCTTTACACCCTGACCAGGACAACTATTAAGTCTTTGCCACTTACTCAGAATTGGAAAGACAAAGCCTGAAAGAGGTTTTGGAGGGAAATTATGCTCAGGAGTTATACAACTCTCCATGTATTTTTTCTACCTGGAAATTGGAAGTGGCACAAAATGAAGCAGGACAATGATGTAGATGGAAAATGCCTCTAGGAATAGCTCTAAAATTCATCTGATTTTTGGAAGAGGTACTCTTTTGTGGTTCCTCCCAGGCAACACGGCCATCAAACTGTAATATGTAAAATCAGATTCTGAAACTATTAGAAAGCCAGACAACAGCTAATTAAACTGACAAAGAACTTTAGATATTGAAATGTGGCTTCCTACCTTAAGTCTGTCTGTAGCTTTAAAATGGAAAATACCTTAGCATATAAAATTAAACATTTCTTTTGTGGCAAGCTAGCCTGATGCTTTGATTAATCTGGCAATTATGAACTCCAGCCTGAGTAAAATGTATTCATGTAGGCAGTGTCACCTCTGGATACTGCAGATAACTACGCTACTCAAAAATGGCTCATTTCAATCCCTCTAAGTCTTACTGAAATACTTTCATTACTTGGTGCAGACAGAACTTCACCAAAAAAAGCAAGAACTCATTGTCATGGCTACCTGCACGTTACTAAGTATTTGCCATGTTCATTTGAACAGGATTCAGTGTCCAACTGAAACCAATTTTTTTTCCTACAAAACACTACAGTGTTATCAACTGAACAAGTATGTTCTGTATATCTTGCAAAATATGTATTAATGAAAGCATTTTGATAATTTCTCAGGTCTACCATATATCATGAGATCAAGGAAATGGGACACTTTGCATTTTAAGTGGCTTTTCATCTGCTTCTATCCCTTCTGCTTCTTCTACTTGTGAACTTCTCTCTGCCTATAAAGATTTTCTTTGCTAGTCTTTTGTTAGAGAAATGTTTTCCCCCACTTAAGAATGCACAGACAAGTAGAGCTTAAAACATTCTTTTGAAAGTGGAAAAACCCTTTTAAATTGTGTTTGCTCAATATTAACCTGCAATCACTTTAAACATATTGTTTAAAACATATTATTGGTTAAAACATAATGTTTCATATACTGATTCTTAAAGAACATTGGCACATACACCAATGGAAATTTAATCTTCATGATGCCTTCAGAATTTTCTATGGCTATTATAGTCACTACTGTCAGATTTTGTACAACACTGACTTCCCACATGCCTCCTTACGAAACAGTCCTATTTACACTACTTATTACATTAATCCAAAGACACAGAGTGAAAATAACCTTCAGCAACAAGTGGATGCCTTAAAATCAGAANCATTAATATGTTTATCACATGGATTCATCAAGCTCTGAGTTGATATTTATAAATCTGACAGTATTGCTGACATACAACAGTGTTAAACACAAGATATTTTTTGCAGGATTGGGGGTTCATCTACACAACAGACTTGCATAACTTCTGAAAATTCAGTGTCTGCTTTCCAACAGCACTTACAAAAGCATTGTGAAATATCTGATAATTGAAATATCTCAAAATCCTTCTGGAAGATTGGTATATCAACACTGAATATTGAAGTATGCACTATTATTATTTTCCAAAAAAGGAACAATACACAAAGAGTTTTCAGCCTTTAAACAGTAAATAAAATGCACTGGAACATTCAAGCCAATTTCACTGGTTGGGAGAGTAATCACCACCCAGAAAATTAGGACAACGTTTTCTGACTGAAACACAAATTAACTGAACCACATTACAGAACTGAGCAATTACACTTTAGATCACACTTTACAAAATCTGAGACATTCATTAAAGGACAGGTGATGGCTTAAGGCAGTTCCAAATCTCCTCCTAGGGCACAGGGATCACGTGGTATTTTTAAGTCATCTGGAGACAGTAAAGAGAAATGTCGTATCCATCTGCCCCCTATTCACACCAGCCAGCAGGCAGAAGCCAGTCCAAAGTACACACTGATATATATTAAAAGACATGGTCATGGCTGCTGCTGTGTCCTCCTACTTCTGAGGGAAAAAAGCAGGCAAAAATTTTCCAAGCAAAGCTTTGGAAACTCCCAGAGTTGAGACTTTTACATTGAACAATGCATTAAGAATATCTGGGAGGGAAAATCCTGTGCTGGCAGATAGGAGGACTGGATGATCTACAATGGTCTGTTCCATTTTTAAATTCTATCATCAGATTTGTCCTCAAGTACAAACCCTCTAGGAGTTTCTTGGGGGCGGTGCATCCCTCCACAACCCCTACTGCGGGCTCTGGCTTAAAAGCCACAATAGAGTCCTTAGAATCTAACAACAAGAGCTATTCTAGGCGCTGGTTAGGAAAATGGGATTTAAAGGAAGTTTCTACTATTGTGCAAAATTAGGGCAAAAAATCTCCTTTCAGATAAGCAACAAAGTATATCAATTCCAACAGTTTGCTCTCCTGCTGTTGTATCCATCATAAAGAAAGAAGTCTTTCTGTGGTGAATAAAGGTGATCGTCTAATCAATTAAGATTTCATAGAAAATACGGAACAATTCATCTGTCTGCCCCACCCTCTTCCCAGGTTGAAACAGGACCTTTCCACTTTACTCTGCATGTCACTTTTGTTAAAATGACAGGCACCTCACAGAAAACACCAAACATACATGTAGAGAGAGAAGAATTCCCATTTTGAGATCCACCATACAAGTGATGGTTTTTGAGCTATGAATTTGATTGCCCTGTATTGGACAATTGCTTATATAGCATGATATGTATCAGTTTTGTATGTGTGGTTATTCATGTATTACAGTCTGATCATGATTACACTTTGATTACACCAATATTATTAAAAGCATTTCTGAAACTGATGTAAAGTGTACACTGCACAGAAGTAATAGTAATACAGAAGTAATAGTAACAATTCACTGACCTTATTATTGTCTATGACAGTTCACTTATTCAGTTGAATACGGTCAATATCTCCACTAAGCACAATCTATTTTGGGTTGTTATGGATTGTGGCAGACTTAAGTTTTTTTACACTTGTTGAAAACAAGTTGTTTTGCACAATGTTGAAAACTTTCAGCTGAACTTTGAAAGTTTATTTCATTTAGCCATAGCTATATAATATGTTAGTCATTCATTTATCCTATTTTATTTGAAGATATCTTAGAGACTTCCAACTCCTTCACTGAAGGATGAAGAAATACCAAATGTTCACAGTATTCAGAGTCTTAAGGCTAATGTGGCTTTAAAATTATATTAACTTCAAGTTGCTGTAGTTCTTATGCTGTAGCTTTAGCCTCTAATGACAAGGATAAAGCCAGATCACAGCTACATTTTCTCTTTATCTGGCTATAAGTTGGAAATAAGTTCCTGACTTCTGTCCATTTCATATGCAGAAAATCTAAGCAGAAAAAGAAGCAATTAAAAATTTAGGAGGTTAGCATTGAACTTATAATACCTGAAATATATTCTAATAGAATTTCTCTGTTGCTGGTATTGGTTTAAAAGCCTTTGGCGCACAGCAAAGGAGAAAAAATAAGGAGAACAATAAATTAAACAAAGCATGGACTACTGCCTATATGAAATGCAGAGAAAATGTGTAGAAACAAAGAAGGAAAATATACCCTCTAAAAATAAATTAGAAGAAAAGACATTAAAATATAGATAACATTACACCTTATATAATCTACAAAAAAACCTTCCAAAAGCCAAACCCAACAACAACAGCAAAAAAACCCAACCAAACGGATTTGCAAAATGTACCAATTTTACTCAGCTTACCTGGGGTTCACACTGCAATTCATAGAATCTGTTCTACTTGTTATGATGCACATGCATCATAACAAGTATCAATTGAAGTATGGAACTTCATTTTCTTTTAGGAAAATATTTCCCTTTAAAAGCCCAGGCAAGCAAAGCAGGTGCTTATGGAATGTATTTGAAAATATAATTTCTTTTACCTAACTTTTCCCCATTTCAGGCATATGGTTTGACTCTTGGGGATGGTCCTGTGCAGGGCCAGGAGCTGGACTCGATGATCCTTGTGGGTTTCTTCCAACTCAATATATTCTGTGATTCTGTGAAAGATGGTGTCACAATTGGCAGTGCTTCTAGCTGTAAGAAATTAGAGTCACAAGATTTTAAAATTAAACAATAACCTGACACAGGAATATATTTTACAAACATCCCTGTAGCACTAAAAAACCTGTAAGAAATCACCAGATATATATCAAGAA